>JAUBOC010000160.1:20081580-20093257 GCA_032275365.1 Anablepsoides cearensis | reverse complement strand
GTGTGTGTGTGTGTGTGTGTGTGTGTGTGTGTGTGTGTGTGTGTGTGTGTGTGTGTGTGTGTGTGTGTAAGAGAGGGAGCTTTAACTGGAGGGGCTTGAGGCTGGTGGTAGGGTTACCAGCTGGACTGGCTGCTCCACCCCCCCACCCCCCCCCCTCCAACAGTGACACAGTAGCTGGCACGGCCATCTGTCCAGATCCACTCTTGAGCAGAGATCACTGAAGGTGTACGGTAGGTACCACATGGCCGGGCTGCGGGGCCAACAGGAAAACCCACAGAACAAAGAGCAGAGCTCAGTTCTGCACACGGGTTTCTGTACGAAACAAAAACACTTTAACACATCCAGGAGCTGCAACATGTTTTCAGCTAACGTTCAGAAAACCTTCCTGAACCGACGCGAACTGAAACATGTCGGGTTTCTGTGTCTCGTTAATCCTTTGGCAAATACAAAAAGCACTTTCTTTGTTTTTATTTTAGCAGCGTTCCCAGAGCTGAGTGCCTTAACGAGAACTGAACATAGCAATAAGAATATTAAAACTGCTGGGAAATATTCTTTTCTGTTTACCAAGTTTAATTAGAACTAAAACCTGACTGCAGGAGGACAGACTCAGAAAGAGAGATGAATGTTAATATTTGATTGTCAGATTCTGTGTGGATAAGAATGACTTTTAAACAAAAAATGCTTTAGATTGAGGTTCAGAGGTAGAAAAGTCTGATATACTAAGCAAAACCCTTGAGGCATTTCTGCTATTTGTTTTCCATAAAGACAGATTTTCTTCTAAGTTTTTAAAAGAAGTCTTGATCAATAATTCTTCATTCTTTCAGAGTTTTTCTTTGGACTTTGCTTGTTTTTTCATATTTAGCTCAGAAGAGTGCTGTTGAGAAAAAGCAACTTAATGAAGAATTGGATCTTCAGTCACGTTCCTATCATCTGTTAGTCACAGAAACACACTTTGTTTTCAGTTCTATAGTTTAATCTATGAAAAATAGAAAGATTACACAATTTGAAACAAAACAGAATAAGCTCCAACAAAGGTCTTTCCCAAAAAGTTATTATCTAAATCTGGTGATCAGCTGAAGGATGTAGCAGTTCTGTGTCAGGCCTGGATGGTTTTTTTTTTTGTTCAAAAAATCACCACTTTCAAACATAACACTTCCCAGCCTCCAGGAACTTGGGGTGTCTTAACATAGTGTTTTTTTAACATCTAACTATCATTAGAAACACGACGCAAATAGGTTCAGAATTGTATAATCCAGAGTTTATAAGAGTTATCTTTATCAGAATAGCACAGAGCTCTCAGGAGGCTCAGCTTTGGGTTTGTATGTCTTCAGTAATATTTATATTTAACATTTTTCACTTCTATTCTTGTAACAAGTCTCAGTTTTCAGTGACGTCTTGCAAACATTTCATTAAACTCAGCTCCTCTGAATCTGCA
The DNA here is from genome assembly GCA_032275365.1 of Anablepsoides cearensis. NCBI lineage: Eukaryota > Metazoa > Chordata > Actinopteri > Cyprinodontiformes > Rivulidae > Anablepsoides > Anablepsoides cearensis. The sequence goes on along the minus strand of JAUBOC010000160.1, from coordinate 20,091,822 downwards.
CACAGTTATTTTCACAGCAACATTTATGGGATTCATTTCACAAGGACTGAGAGAAATCAGACATTAGGTCTAGTTTGAGCTGCAGGAACACAAAGACACACACATCCACTGCTGACTTCATGAAACAACACTCTCAGCCCTGCTATTATTATGTCATTTCTTTGCTAGCAAATCCTTTCTGTCAGAGTTCTGCTTTAAGTCTTAGTAGAGTTTGATTTCTTGTTCAGTTTTAAAGTAGCTCAGTGTGAGGGGGTTACCCGGTGGGATTCCCTGTAAGGCTGAAAATGGAAGAACTGTTCAGAGGAAAAGCAGTGTTTCAACTCAAAATGATTCTTTTATTTGGTATTTGTCAGTGTGTTTATTTGTGTCTGAATTAAACAGCAGCCTGAATAAGCACATGAACACTCACAAAAACATAAAAAAACCCAGTCTTGACTAATTAATAATGAATTAGGCCTGTGGCTAATTTAATTTTTAATTTCCCGTTGTTAATTTTCACCCCCCACCATCACCCGTTCAGTCACATCATTTGTGCAGAATATTATTATGAATGTTCAGCTTTAATTCACTCACAACCCATAAAAGGGAAAGACTTCAGGAGTCTTATTTTAAACCCATCACCTGGTTTTATGTCGTCAGGTGCAGTTGGTACCGAGTTCAATGGGCCGGCATGCAGAGAGCAATGGCAGCCTGTCTGCATAGTCTCTGTGTTCACACTGCATATCTAATTAGTCTCTACAGCTGGGTTTCCTCTGAGCCGAAGGTCTGCAGAGCTGTGGAGCTCAGACTGGGATTTATGGTCATGACTGTGAAGAAATGTATTGTGTTTAGCACTGATTCTTAAAAAGCACTACACATGTTTTTTACTCGGTGATTCTGAAATGTTTGATAATTCATTTTCTCTTATTATAGTTGTGATAATAGTTAATACACGCCTAAAAATACACTTACAACACAAATGTAATTGGTCACTAGCTTGCAGGAAGTTTGTTTGAGGATGTGATCGTGAAGGGGAGACGGACCCCGTCTGCATAATATTCAGAGGGAGGGATCAGATCCTGAAGCTCTCTGTTAAAGGATATTGTATTTCCTGGTTCTTGGCCAGACTCATGACCAAAAAAATGGTTGTGGCATTGGCCCAGGGCTGGATACTGTATGGATTTGTTTTTTTACATTCAAGTCTTAAGAGAAGGGCTAAGCTAATAATGGATATTGCACATTTTCTGTTAGTACAATAAACCTAATTTATATCCTGAAATATTACTGTGTCCATCAGTTATTAGATATATCAAACTGAAATAGCTGTTGCAAACACCCAAATATTTATAAATAAAAATGATTAGGATTATTAGGGGAGCACAAACATTTTCATATGACAGCAGTTTCCATTTTTACTAAATATAGTATATATATATTTTTTTCTTCTTTTATTTTCTTGCAGTTGTTATATATGAATAAAATTCTGAATATTCTTCTTCTTCTATCACATCTTCTTGTCTGCAGGTGTTTTTCTCGATCTGACCACCTGGCCTTGCACATGAAGAGGCACATCTGAGGGAGGGAAGGACGAGTGGGAAGGAGGGAGTAAAGAGGAGGAGTCAAAGGACAGAGGGACGGGAAGTCGTGCTACAAACTGGTCATCCCTCCGCTCAGTGACCAGTGGAGAGGAGAGACGGAGGGAAACGAGGAGTAGCTAGATTGTTGTTTCTTTAAAACTACACCTTCACATTTGCAATAGTAAACACTTCACACATCATCCCGGTGAACCCCGGCTGCTCTCATGCAGCTCCTGGGCTTTGGACACTGCCAATCCACACAAATAGTTTGATGAAACATTGTGCCGCCGTTTTTCTTTCTCTGTATTCAGTCTTACATTATCGAGTCATGTGAGGAGATAGTCATGTGGGAAACACGTTAAATATCAATTTAGTCAGCTCTTAGTGTTTTGCGGTGCTTTTCGATACTCATTTTTCCTAAGTTGTTGCTGTTTTTCATACATGGACCATAAGAAACCACCATCTGCCGCACTCAGCTTCTGTATTCTGTGTGAAGAAAACAACAATGCAGCATCTGCAGGAGGGAGACTGTACGGATTTACTCCTAGCATGGCTGACAATCGAACCCGGGGCCGGACTCTGGGTGCTTCAGGGCGCCTGTGGGACCCTGGTCAGTGGATGCTGCTGCAGCTCTCAGGCTCTCCTCTAGAGGCCGTTTGCATCTCCCCCCTTCACAGAGACGCCTGCCACCGGAGCAGGCCATCAGACAGAAAATGCGCAGCGACACTTTCTTCCTTTTTTTTCTACTTAAAGAACAATAATCCTTCTTATTGTTGTTATCAAAAAAGAATGACATTTTGTGCTCTTTTCTCTTGGAGAAAATGTCTTAAAGCTCACAGAAATGTGTTTGAGGAAAAGAAACTCTTGACTTCTTCAGAATGTGTGGGAAGAGAAGCGGAGCAATGTTGGTCTTTTTTATCCCCGTGTGCACTGACTCTGCAGCTGCGGTTTATAAGCAGCCAATGGATGGGAACTAAAACAGAAAAATAAGGATTTGTGTTCCATTTGGACTGAAATGAAAGCAGATTTCTGTGCTTCTCTTTCTGCCCCTGCAACCAAACGCAGCTACAAAACAAACCCTGGGATGACCTCCTGACACTCTACTGGCCAAGAGGAGGGCTCATTTATAAACTGGCAAACTTTTTCTTCATTTTTTTTATAGGTCTTTTATTCTGATAGTCATCCGTGTGCGTTTTCACAAACTCTTAAGATCCCATCTTCCTGGCAGCGCCGCAGGGCCAGATCTGAGACCCAAGATCTGCTTTTTGGTTCTTCACTTGGGACTTAAAAAACAACATCTGTGTGCTGGTTCTGAGCAGATATGGTCACAAAGACCCGCCGGTTTTACTTCTTTTGTATTCATTAATTGCACTTACCTGTTTTTTTTACGTTATATGTGTTTTTTCTACAGTGATAAATATGGATAAAAAGGACCTCACAAAAAAATGATAAAGGAATCAAAAATACAACAAAAACAGTTCTCTCTCACTTTACACTTTGCATTGAAAAACAAGCACACAAACTTTAACACACACACACACACATAAACAAACACGCACAGTGCAGCTCTTCTGCTTAAAGGCTTTCTCAAGATACGACTCATAAGAAATAAAAAAAAATAATTACTAAACTAATGAGCAGAGTTGGAAAACAAAACACTGCATGGCAGCTTTCCTGAACACACACACACACACACACACACACACACACACACACACACACAGCTTTGTGGAATTATATGTTCTGCTCCCAAATCTTTTTTCACAGTAGGATTTTAGCAACTGTTGTTTAGTAGAAGAGTATCTTAGCTCTCGGCTGGAGGTAACAAACGATTCCAAATCCTTTGAAGTGAGAAATCAGCTTGTTCTGGGCTCCAACAATCACCCACCGAACTCACGCTACTGTTCCAGCCTCATGTTTCAGCTTTTTTCTCCTCTTGCTCCAGGACTGATTACAGCAGAATGTATTAGTCAGTGTTTCCATCAGGAATCAACCAACATGAACCACAGGAACATCGCAGACAACAAAAAAAAATATTACAATATAATGAGTCTGCAGCTCAAAGCAGAAGCACAGCTGCCTCATTTCTAATTGGTAAATCAAAATTTCAGTCCCAGAATATTACAAAAAAAGGACAAAATGGGCTTGAATATTGATTTAAACAGTAAATAATGTTGTTTACTTGACTGTAATTAAAATCAAAGAACTTTCATTACTTCATGCTCCCATGACAACCTGTTACTGAAAACCCAGCATCAGTTTCAGTTCAACAGAGATAATAAACAATCAATATCTTACCTGACCAGATTACAAAAAGGCCTTCAAACATTTCAGAGCGGAGACTGAAGTTGTTTTAGGATGGCAGCGATCTTGGTCTCATATCTTAGAATAACTTGTTTGTTTAATCTTATTTTTTTCTCCAAACTGAGGCCATTCAAAGAGCTATTTATAAAATAAATATGTAAAGATTCAAAACTAATTAAGTTTTGAAACTTAACTGTAGCCACAAAAATATTCTCCACTGGTAAAAGTTCATTATTGAACCACAAACTAAAGCATTTCCATCAAAAATGGACATTACAAGTATTTAAACAATTAGCTTTGACTTTTATTTCCACATTATCATCAAAATGAACTTTTCATCTCCTTTTCAAAGAGTTATAAATTTGTACATAGAGCTTCTGAGCAGCAGAGCTTATATTTTAGGATGTTTCAATCGTACCCCTGTAAAACACCAGCTTTTCTAGTTACGCCATTTTGCACAAAATTTTCATCAGAATTGTTGCAAAAACAATTCATTTATGGAACCGAAGTATTTTTTTTTTTTTTTTACCAAGCTTCTGAAAAATGAAGCTAACAATGTGGACAGGTGCAAAGTATGCAACAACAAACACAATATTTATCTTGTCCTGATATTAAATTCACCTGCTGGGTTTTCACATTCATGCATTTCAATAAACAAGCATTTTTTTCTTTTGAGGTTGTTTCCTGTGACCTGAATGTAATCAATAACAAGGAAAGTTTAAAAACTGGTAGATGAAAGAAATCTCAGACATTCTCAGTGTTTGCTTCCTTTAGTTGCAGAAAAAGGGAGAAAAAAACCTGAAAACCTCTTTGCAATCAGGGCATTGAACGCCAACGCTCCATCCGCCCACCACCACCGCCCACATGCCCCGTAGCTCACGCTAACAGTCCACCGCTCACCGCTGCAGCTGGGTGAGGTGCAGGTTCCTCAAGCTGCTGGTGGATTTCTCATCTCAGCATGCCAAGTCATTGTGCCAGTTGGCCCTGCCAGCATTCATTTGGTGAAACAGTGAAAACGTTCCCCTCAGTGTGGGGGGGGGGGGGGGGGGTATATGGTGCAGCTTTTGAACAATCGATACCAAAAACCTCCAGCGTGAAACTGCCCTTTAGCCACGGGCAGAGTCTCCTCTGTCAGAGGAGATCAGCGGGACGCCGCCTCCGTATGAGTCCTGTGTTTCTAACGGCAGCTGTCTCTACTAACTCTGGTCTCTGACGAACACCCAGCAAAGTTCACCCTCATTCAAGACTGAGCCTTTATGTGTTATTAGAAATTAAAACCTCTTTTTTTACCTGGTCTAAGAGGTTAAATTAATGATTGGACAAACTGTGTGAGTTATTACTGCTTCCACTTAAATTAAAAGGTGATTTAGCAACCATGTACAGAGCTTCATTACCTGAGAACCTCTATAAGATACTGAAATTTATGTTTTGATACGATCAAACTTAGATTTGAAAAAGGATGTAAATATTTTTCCTGTACTTTCTGACAAAGCCGCTTGTTTTTTTTTTAATATATTTTTTTATTTATTCAATCTGAACTCAGTCTTGTTGGGTATTTTCATCAGTCTGGACGATGCAAAGAGACGTAGAAGAAAGCTCTCCATACAGGACGTACAATCATAGAAAACTGCAGGTTGTTGCACTTTTGTGAGGCTTTTAATGGCGTGAATGTGTCGGGAAATGTTGAGAATATAGCAGCCATGCAGCGGTGATTCAGAGCTAATGTTTAACTGCAAAACAAAGGAGAGGTAAAATAAACCAGTTGGATGTATTTTACTTTTATTAAAAAAAAATGTTATGTCTTTATTAGGTTTTTGCTCTTTATGTACCCATACAGGCCACAGAGCTCACAGAATTTAATTTTAAAAGTAATTTGTGTCAATTTTCATGGAGGAGTCTTTTCAAAATGTTATACAATCATATAAAAACCAACAAATGCTTGCTTCCAGTTGCAAGAGCCAGTCTGGTTTCAGTGACTTAGTCTGACAATGTGATTCAGGTAATCTGAGGAGATGATGATTTTTTAATTGAATTATTAAAGTTGAAATGTTGAAACTAATGTCAAACCCTAAAGCAGAAAGAACTAAACCTTAATGTGCTTCTAAACGCAACCGAAACTGAAGGTTATGGTGGATTATTGGGACAAAATACAAACTAACACAAATCATTTTCCTAACCAGTCCAAGATGCAGCTTATTTATTTATCTCTGCCAAATTTACTTCTGTTTTTACAATAAAAGTCTGAAAGATAAACACTTTAGTGGTGATTTCAAAGTGTTGTTCTCAACTAAGTTTGGAATTTTTAAAATTTATTTACAGATTGTGTACAGCTGTGTTTTGTATGTAAAATGTTTTTATTATTATTATTATTATTATTATTATTATTATTATTATTATTATTATTAATAATAAAACCAATCCTGAAGCATAAAGACACAACAAACAACTATCACAGGTCTTTGTGCTAAGATCTAAGAACTTACAACATAATATTTCAAGTTTTTTTTCTCAAAATTTCAGCTATAATCCAAAAACTATTTACTAAAATCAAATATTTCTTCTACTTTTTTGAATTATAGTCTGCAATGTGATAAATTGGACCCTGGGCAAAAGTAAGCAAGAAAATCCCATCCTTGTGCGCGTGAATAAAAATCTCAGAGTCACTTCAGATATAGTTTCACATTTTGTTCCCTGGCTGTCTCTCAGCCTGTCAGAGCAGCCTTCCTGTCACCGCTCTGCTGCAGGTCCCCCGTCGTCTCTCGGGCTCCTTCAGGCCGGCTAGCTGCCACCTCGTAGCTCTGATTAGCATTACTCCTCCTCGCTAGCTGTAGCTGAGCTAATGAGATAGCTCTGGGTCAGTGGGAACTGGATCGGTGTGAAAAAAAACAAAAAAAAACTCCAGAGACCTTGAGCCACACTGATTGCAGCTGTCCGTCCCAGTGGAGAGACCTAGAATAAATACAAAGCCTTGTTAGCTCATCGAAACACCAGGAGGCAATTAAAAAAAAAGATCTGGGAAAATGAATTAAACTGTTCATGCATGTGAATATAAATGCGTAAAATAAACAGTATATTATCTTATTCGCTCTCATGGATTACAGATAAATTACAGATATTCTCCTCCGTCCCCACCTCTCCTCTGTGCACACTCAGCTGCAGGAACACTGAACACACACTTTTACCATTTTGCCCAAAGATTTGTATATTTCTAAGTTAAGTGCTGTGAATGTTATATGATTCAGATCTGAGTGTCAGAGATGCAGGAGACACGTGATGGAAGGAAAGAGTTTTTCTTACAAGTCCATCCTGGTAATATGTTTAAACTACAAACGCTCTGACTCTCGGTGCCTCGTAAACGTTCTCCTCGTCAGCCTCCTGCCTGCTGGACGACGGAGCTGAACTCGTCCCTCACAAAATGTAAAATAACGCTTTCATCATCGTAGAGAGCTCCCGGCAAAGTGATGAGAGCAGCTAAAGCAAGAGTGAAAGTGGCTTCAGTTTCAGTTAGCCTGTTAGCACACAGCGGACCACTGCGTCCAGCCTTGTTTGAAAGTTAACGTTAGAAATGTGAAACTCACGCTGTCATTGGTTGAACCTTAATAATCTGGAGTTTAGAGAAAGATTCACTCTGGAGGGTCAGTCTGAATGTGAGATTGCTTCATATGTAAACTTAACAAAACTGCATTTTTTTTTTTTCAATCTCAGGTGCAAAAATGAATCAATCTGTATTTAATTCATAAACATTTAGTCCCTTAGGACCCTACATTTACTACAGCTTTGTTACCTTTCTGTTTGCTTAAAAATATTAAGATTTCTGTGAAATTATTTTGGCATAAGAATCAACTTTAAGAAGCAACAATCTGCATTTAATCTGTAAATTGAATCCATAAAACAGGCTGTAAAAACCATCTGGTTTGGGAATCATTCAGACTCACACCTTCACACCCAGGCAGACACAGTCCTCCGTCTGTGGCCCTGGTTTGTTGTTTCCTCTGAGGGACAGGGTTTTATTTCCACCACATTGTACTGAAGAACGATTGTCACCTCTGGCAGCCTTTGTAAATAGCGTGGGATCTTGCTGACCACTCTGTGTGAAATTAAGCGTACGTGGTGACAGCACCGTCTCAGACAGTTCTATAGATCTGCTTTAGTTCTTGCAGCCATTGCACTACGTGATTATTATTATTAGCTATTGCACTCTTCCTGTGCGCGCACTGCTAGCATAGTCTGTTTGAGCACTCTGTCAAATATCCACTTAACACTTGTTACACGACCAGGATGCCCCTTTAAACCCAGACTCTGACTGAAACTTTCTGTTTTTAGCCCTCTGGTGAAAGACCTTCTAACTTTCAGTGCTTCTGGGTCTCAGCGGCATCCTGGAGTGACTCTGTAACTACTGTGTTTGTTCATGCTCGATGTGTCGGTATATAAGATTCACCTCACCTTTTGTCTGTACGTTTCAACTCTACTCACACCGAATCCCCTCCACCAGAACCACAACCATCCCAGCCCACTGTATGTTGATTTATTCAGCTGTTTCCAGGACTCCTCTGGGGAGTCATGCAGGAGCTCAGAGCAGTTTGGGTTTAGTTTTATAGTGTCAGCAACATTTCCACAATCAATACAGTTGGTCTAACTTTTTGGGTTTTTTATTATGCTCGAAGGTGCTCTTTGTCTGGTTTATGATTTTTCTGCCTAACAGTATGTGAAAATTGGATTGATGTCAAAGAGTAAACCATTAAAACAGTGTTGGAGTTTATTTTTGATCGAAATGGAATCATGTTGTTCATTAATATTAAGTTTGAGCTGCACCAAATTACAAATCATGTGTTGAAAAGTCTAGAATTTATATATCACACTTGTGCTTTTTCATACAAATGAATTGCAAATGATTGTATTTTATGTTCTGAATATACATTCAACAAAACTAACAGGACTATTATAATGTTTGGTATATTTTTAAATAGCCTCAGATTGATACATATTGTTAAACTCTGACCAAATTGATGACAAAAAAAAAATTCAAAGCAATTCATGCAAAAACAGTTTTCTAAACTTTTACACCACCATCAACTTTACAATAAATGGTTGTAAAGTTCCGACAGGAATACTCACCAGAAGTTCTGCAGCCATTACTAACTGGGCTGATAAATGATCATAGAAAACATTAAATACCCATGTATTGTGCATTCAATAAGAATTAAGAGGTTTCAAAAAAAAGCATTGCGTAAACTGTTAAATTATAAATATTTGTGATTGCAGTTGTTTAAAGACAGCCATATATTGTTAGACTGTGGATCCCATTAGGTCTAAACCTTCAAAAGAGGTTTGATCAAAAACCAGGATTTGTTTAGTTTATTTAAAGGCAGCTTTGTAATTTATTTATTAATTTAGAGCCAAACAAAAGCTTTAGACTGTTTTGGTTAAATATGATCAACCGAAGAAGCATTAAAAATGAATTTGATGCCGATTCTTTAGTCACATATAAAACAGATGAACAAACTAAAGAATTTCTTCTGACTCTTACTGATTCTCTGTGTGTTTGTGCACAGATCACAAATATCTGTGTGTTCTTGGTTAAATAAATGTAGAAAAAAGAAAACTCAAACTTGAGCTAATGTCTGTTTAAATCATCCCTCCCTCCCCACGCTCAGATGTTCAACAGGATCTTTGATATGAACATCATCCATCACCTCACACTCCGCCCGTACTCTCATCTCTTTGCTTCCTTTCATTTTTCAGTTCTCTTGTTTCACTTTCAATTTTTTGCTGTACAAAGTGTTTAAAATATTATTTGTATTATATGCTGTTAGTATGGTAATGTTCTTTATTAAGAAAGAAGAAAAATTTATTTTTGTTACTGGTCTGTTTCATAATTCTTTTCTAAATTGGTATTGTAAGATATCTATGCAAGAACTGTTAAGTGGAGCATTTTTATTTAAGAATGTAATATGTGTAATAAATGGTAGAATCTGCTGGTGACTCTGTGGTGTTTATTGTAAATACATCGTTGTGCTTTAGTTCATAAGACAAAGACAGATTCTGAAAATCAGCAATGTTGGGCTGAAATCTGCAGAATGGCAGGAACCTTTTCCAGGAACCAGGGTCTTTTTGCCATGTTTATCATGTTAACTCCTTTTAGTTCTTCCCTTTTCATGGGCTTCAGCACGTCTTCCTCCTCCATCACAATCAAGAGACAAAATATAACTCAGAACTCAGTGATTGTAGGAAGGAAGTACGTTTAAAACTATAACATGTGGGTGGTGGGGAGAACTTAATATTTCTGGTTGTTTGAATATTCCCAGCATTTTTTTTTTTTTTTTCATTGATTTTTGGTCAACCGTAGCACGAAAACAGCTGCACCAATCAACATGAAATTTGG
>JAUBOC010000160.1:19943464-19959945 GCA_032275365.1 Anablepsoides cearensis | reverse complement strand
AGCAGAAAGATATAAACACTACATATGTATTTGTTCATTTATCACAAGTCATATCGTCATCACAATATTAAGCAGTGGTATCGCACATCACAGGTTTTCCTAATATCGTGCAGCCCTAGTGTGATCACTGGGATCTAATGAAGTAATTGGGTAAGCTGAGGTTTTAAAACCTGTATGCAGGTGTCACTTGACATCCTGCAGAACCCTGAACATCTGGTTCTAAGACTGTTGACAAGTTCTTCTGGTGTAGGACTTACTACTTGTAATCCCACTGAATAAGATCAATAAAGAAGTTTTATGGAAAGTAGCTATGGTACTAATGAAAAATGTACTTTTTACACAAGTGTTTCCAAAGATTTGTGATAAATTTTAAAGTTACTGAGACATCTAATCACAAGGTGGTTTAGAGTTAAAGCAAGCCCTGCTTGATGAGCGCAGTGACACCAGTTTTACAGAGCAATAATATTTATGAGCCAGGAACAGAGAGTATAATACTAGGTCAACATCAATGTCCTTCAGTAGGTCCAGGTCAAACTGTATATTTATATTCTACCTCTTCTTACAGTTCACAAACAGACAACAGTCTTATCTCCCTGATGGATTTAAAGTGAAATATCTATGTGTAATTCATATATTTAGCAGTGAAGTCATGCTGGTGTTTTGGTGCTGTTGCCCTTTCAAAACAACCCTCAGTCTTCTGGTTGTAAGCCAGCATGCTGAGGTGATGGTTAACAGTCAGAGAAACACAGTGTCACTTCGAGGAAATGGCTGACCACCGAGCCAGTTCTCTGGCCAACTATGGCCTCCAATTTGGTCTGCTTCTGTGGGGACCGCAGGAACAAAGACACATACCTAAAAGGCCTGAAAACATTTGAGAACCAGAAAACCAACCTTTGGCCGTGACCTCAAATTCTATATGATGAGAACAAGAGGAGGACACACCCACATGTGGTACAATTCTGTTTACCACACCTAAAGCCCTCCATGATGTTTTGATTATGAATCACATGATGACAAACCCACAACAAGCATTAAAACTACAGGAAAGACTGAACAGGCTGAGAAAATTCTGAAGGCAAAAAAACCCCCACATATTATAATAAATTGATTTCCTTCCAATATATAAGTGTTCAGAATTTACCAACTAGTGCTGTAAAAAACTATTTGTCCTCATAAATATAAAATAAAATGCGTAAGAGGCTTTACTGCGTGAATAAAAATGCTTCTACCATTTTGAGATTTAAACTGCTCCAGTTAAGCCTTTGTTGATTTTCTGGTAATAAAAAAAAAATCTAATTTACTGGAAACAGTTAAATTAAGAAAACTGCTCCCAAGGAACTGGGAACAAACAGGATTTACATTGTTTTTTTTTAAACAGTTGTTCCAAAAGTAAAAGAGAAGATTATGTAAAATTTGCCATAAATATGAATATTATAGTTAGAGGTGGGCCTGATCCAATCAGTGCTGGCCTCAGGATGTCATTGAATCAACATCAGGCTGGTCCAGAATACTTGATCTTGATTGGCCCCTTCTTGTATTTTGAACAAATCTTTTTATGGAAGTTAAGTTTTAAAGCCAAACGTTTTGGCAGAAATGTCCAGAAGTCTCAGATTGTGAATGAGGACTGTGACAGATGTTTTATTTTTGTAGACAACCCAATAATGTTTATTTTCGAAAACTCTTACACTTAATTTCTGATTTTAACAGATGCACAAAGGCTACAAATATTATGACACAGGGCTTATTTTATTATTATTATATTTTACATTTTAGAGCAACTCCAAGACTGTCAGAGAAGTAACAACTGGATTTTCCACTTGTCTCTGATCTTTTATGCATCCTTCTGGGATGAAGAGGAAGAGGGACAGAAGGAAAGATGAATGGGAATTCAAAAGGTTCAACGATTGTCCTGTGGCTCTCTGTAGAGAGAGAGAGAGAGGGTCACTTTGACCCGCTCACACTGGGCGAGAGACAACGACACAGACAGGGAGAGAGAGAGATGACATCAGGGCGAAAAGAGGACTCAAGCTTTCATCTGCCCGCTACTGGTTCAAACCAGCACACCTCTGACAGGACACTGGTGTGTGTGTGTGTGTGTGTGTGTGTGTGTGTGTGTGTGTGTGTGTGTGTGTGTGTGTGTGTGTGTGTATTATGTACATGTGTGAATTAAAACTGCAAAGGCAAAGACAAGAGAAGCTTGAGCTTTGATGTTTTTCATTCACACCGACCAAACACTCCAATGAAAACGTGGACCAGTGGAGAGTTCTGTGTGTAAGAGACCATCAACCTTTTGATGTGAACCTCCTACTTCCTCAGATCCCCCAAGTCTACAGATTCCCACTTCACCTCCATCCAACCGACTCACATGGTCCAACGGGGGCCTGAGAATGTGCTTCAATGAAACTACAGGGGCCACCAATCACGAGGAGACACTGTGTGCGTGTGCGTGTGCGTGTGTGTGTGTGTGTGTGTGTGTGTGTGTGTGAGAGTGTGTATACAGAGGTTATGGGGCAATGGGGAGTCACAGCCTTCAAACGAAAACCATTTCCTTCAAAAAAAACTAATGAGTTGAAGACATTAGAATGTTAAACAATCACTCATATGTTCATGAATGAAAGTAAAATATGCACAGTTTGGACCTAAAAAAAGATTGAAGAAGTGAAGGTGAACACTAAAGACACATCCTGTGTACCAACCATCAACAGATCCTGTGTTTTGCATTGGTGAGTAGAGATATAAATGAGTCTTTACTGTGAAAAATCATTAGATTCTGAAATTATTCATTAAATTATTTATTAATTGTTTTTAAATTTAATTTTTTAAATTTAAATTTTTGTTACACAAGTGATTCAAGCACTTATTAACAAAGCAAAGCTAGTATTGGTACCAAGTTGCCTAAAATGTTTCTACTCAAGCCTTCTGTTGCTAACCATTCATTCACCACTAATAGCAGCCTACCTCTTGACTGCTCGCCAACCATTGGTCCTTCGCTCTGTTGCTTTTTTGTTTTATTCTGGCATATATCCCCCCCCCCCCCCTTTTTTTTTTAATCCAACATTTTTTTCTTATTTGATTTGTTCAGTTCTGGATATATAACTGTCTCCTCCTGTCATGCTCTGCCTCGTCCATGTGTCTGAATTACAATTTAGAATTCATTCTCGCTGTTTTTGATGTTTCATTATGTTGTTTATGTTTTATTTTGTCTTTCCGCCATTTTTACATTGTTGATTGTACAGCACCATTTGAATCTACTTCTATAAAAGGTGCTTGATAAATAAACTTTACTTACATCTTTATATAGCTTCTGTACATTCCCATTGAATGCCATTTTATCAAAAACTAGAAAGAATTATTTATTTTGGAAGGGGGCAGACCAAATTTAAAAAATGTTTAAAACGTAAGATTTTGTTAATTTTTTTTATAAGCATTCTGGGAAAATATCTAGTCTTTACTTTTGTTTTAACCTTTTAGTCTCAATAAAAAACCTCATATAATTGGAGGTGGGATAAAGGAGATTAAAGTGATGAGATAAATAAAATAGTAAAAAACAAAAGTGGTGTACAACAATAAATAGTCTTGTCTTAAAGTTAGTGTAGAAAAAAATCCAAGAATTAGGTTCTCAATAAAAAATGTATTAAATTAAATCTGTATATTTATCAAAAGACCTGTAAAAGCTTTGCAAAATTTATTTATTTAAATGTTTTAAAAATATTTTTTAAAGATCTGTTAATTACCAGGAGGGTAAGAAGGGATAGAGACAAAAAGAGGACAACATTGAATGAAATTAAGAAAGCAAACAGAAAGAAGGGAGAGATAAGAGGGAATTAAATGAAGTGAGGTGAATTCTGTAAAGAAAACAAACCTATCCAGCTGTCTAATCCATCCAGCTCTGAACTGAAACCCCTTCAACTAACAGCTGACCACCGGAGCATCCCCAGGCTGCTTTCACTGCCACACATTCATTTATTGATTCATTTATTCATCCATTTTTCTCTCTCCACCAATGCTTTAAGCCTACCAATTATCATCAGTTGCCCCCAGACGGCCCCTATCCTTGTTCCTGTTTCAGCTGTCCTTTCAGGCCGCCCTGCATTAATAAGCCAGTTGTTACAAATAAAAAGGGAGGTGAGTGGTGATTGTTCAAAGCCCTCCTAAGAGAGAGTGAGAAGAAGCCCACGCTTCACACCCAGGCGGAGCTAAAGCCCCGCCTGCCATTTATGGGGTCGTCCAAGAGCTTCATATGAGGACAAACTGGAATATTCATAAAGGAGGCGGGAACTGCACACATCCTGAGCTGAAAAACCCAGAGAGAAGTTGAGTCTGCCTTGCTAATACCTGAAGACATTACCCGAAAAAAAAAAACTATAGGTCATAAGAATTCTTGCACAACTAAAACATTCCACAATTGCACATAGCTATTAGCTCACCAGCAGGAACCAGCAGCCTGAGTGTGTTCAGTTTGAAGAGACAGGAAGTAGTTCATAAAACTCAGACCAGGGACTTGGAGCAAATATGCTGTTTTGACTGTTTTCTTCTAATTTTTAAAATCTATTTGCTTTGTCCCAACTTTCTTCAACAAACTATCTGTGAAGCTGCCCGTTTACATATTCTTTATGATCACCTCTGATTTCAGATCTGATCCCACAACTGAAACTACAGGAAAGTACAATTTGTGATTATGAAAGTAGATATGATAAAAATGAGACAATGTATGGGAAGGAAAATCTGTTGAAGAGACACATTCACAGCACACTCTGTAAACAAAACCAATGTTTGACAGAGAAAGTTGTGACGATGTAAACATCTAGTTTGTTTGAACAGGATGATGTTAAAAATGTTTTCTTGGCTGTTGGAGGCAAAGATAAAGTGATCATGCTTTTCTCTATGTCTGTATGTTCATTTGTGTGAGCAAACGTTTTGCATGAATCACAGTGTATTTTAATTACACTTTGGAATGAAAACTACCATTGTAAATAAGCTTGTGCTCAGGTTGTGATGTACACAGATCTTGTTTGTTGTTTTTGTTTTTCATGGATGCAGAAGCAAAAACAGCTTTGTCTGAAAGCCTTGTCTGAAAATAAGGATCCTATGTGTCTTACATCAAATATTTGAATCATTTGTAACAGTATGAACTTTCTTGAGAAAGTGATTATCTGCAATTAAAACTGAATTTTCTCCTGCTGAGACAAAACTGTCAGTTTTCTTTTTCTAAATTAAGGCTGTGTCCAGTTTTGTTTCATAAAAACTGAGTAAAGATGAAGTTTTCCTTTTTCAGTAAAGTTCCTTTTAATCATTTTAAACAAATAAAACTGAAGAAATACGTTTTGAACTTATAACCACGTCTTGAGAGACTCTGCTCATTAAGCAGCGATTCTAAAACTTGTTAGGAAATGTGAAAAAGTTTTTTCTAACTGTTAGTGCCTGCAGTATTTGTGTTTGTAAAACCACCTACCTGCACACCTGAAGCTCTGAGCAGTGAGCCCCTTCTCCACAGCCAGACAGGTGAGAATGCTGAGGAAACTGGTTGTGACTGACTGCCGTTTGGCTCTCTGGGTCTCCCTCTGTCTCCTGTCCCTTGTAGGTTTGGATCTCAGCAGAACTTCTCCTGATTCCCTCATCTTCTCTCCTGCAGGTCTCTGTGCTTCGACTGCTTCCTGCAGAGCCTTCACCCACTCCTGCATCTTCACATGATCGTTCGCCTGAAGTCTGAGCACCTCTTTGGAGAAAACGACCTGGAAATGTTTTCCTTTATCTACCTGGGACTCTTCCTTCTCAGAGTCAAAATCATGCTGCACAGCCAAGCAGGATGCCAAGGAGTGCTGGAGGACAGGTGCAGAGACAGATGCACGTTCTTCAGCGGGAAAGGCCTGCAGGGAAGACCTGGTTAGGATAAAGGTGAAGGCCCGCCAGTTGTTCTGATCCATCAGCAAGTGAAGCTGTCCAGTTTTGAGGATTTCTTGGCAGCACTGAGTGAACAAAGGAAGAGTGGTGGGTCTGCTCAGGACTACAGAATCAGCTGAGGTCGAGGTGTCACTGTCGCCATCCGGTCTAGTGTCCAGCCCAGATGGAGAGGGTGAAGAGGAGGGTGACATGGGTGTGGGAAAACTGGCGACATGTTGGTTTTTCACCTGGTTCTGATGCCTTACAGGTCTGGCAGCCTGAACCTTCTCCCACATCAACCGTCTCCACTCCACGGCCTCCCGTTGGTTGGCCGCCCTCAGCTGGAGGCGCGTGCTGTTGAAGAACACCGCCTGGAGGGTGCGCTGGTCTCCAGGCTGGCTGATCTGACTGGACTGGCTGCAGGGTGCCGGTGAGGTGACGCTCTGGCAGTGCGACAGGGAGAAGGCGGTGCCCAGCTGCCGGTTGGCACTGCTGTCCAGGGTGTAGAGCCGGAGCTCACAAGACGTCAGCTCCACGTAGCAAGGTGCCCATCGGCCCCAGAGCCCCTCACGCTGCTCCATCTCCCCCTGCTTCATCACACTACTACTGCTGCTTTTATCAGCTGGACACAGACACAGAACAGGAAGAAATGAGACACAGATGATTCATGCACATGTGTTCCTGAATAGATGCTTTACATAAAGAACTTCCCATTGACCAAATTGTTACAGGGCTTAAACAAGAAAATACGGTTTCATTTTGTTTTAAAACTTTTGTTCTTGTATCTTTAAAACCAGGAGTGTTAAAATTTCAGTGTTAAACTTTTCGGTGTCGATTTAACACCCCTTAGTGTTGTTTTAAGACTTTGTGAGTAAACTGATTCACAGTGTTGATATCCTCAGTGTTGTATCAACACTGGACAGTGTTAAATAAGCTCCACCCACACTTAACAGTGTTGTTATATGACACCATGCAGTGTTGAAAGAAGTATTCTGAAAAGCCCCGCCTCATGTTAGACAGCAAGGAATGCTGGGTAATCTTGTAGAAATGATGTGTTTGTATGTTTATGATTATTATAAGTTCATGAGAATAAAAATTTGTTGTTCTGGTTAGTTTTCTTGTTCAGTTTGATCAAGTTGTTCAAGTTTGTGTTATTGGACATAAATCAACACCATGAGTGAGAGCTACTTCCTGCTGTGTGAAGGTGACTCTATTATACTTTGGTTGGTGTTAAAAAAACAAAAAAATGGGTAATAAAATTTAACACTTTCACAAATGTTATTTTAACACCAGCGAGTGTGGACACATATAGATACTTTGTTGGTGCTGAAATTAACACTGGCATTTCTGCTGTGTATGGAGTTAATGTTGTACATCACTATAATGTAATTTCATAACTCTTCTAGAGATACTGTTTTACACCACAGAAAGGTAATTTTAACACTAAACTAGTGAAACTTTCAAAATGTTCTGGAGTTACTGTTTTACTTAGTGTATACGGGTGCAACAATACATGTACCCATATCGAACCGTTCAATACACACTTGTATTGAACATTACAGATTTTTAAAATGTCTTTTATCAACTTGTCTTCTGAAGATGTTCTGTGTTGAAGGATCAGTGGATCTGTGTTCAACTACTCCATCTAGGCTGAAATTTTGAGCGCAGATCCACTGAGAAACTTGCTGTTTTAGCAACATTTAATTTAAAAGCTGGACTTTTGAGGTTAAACAAATGTTTGTTATTAATTTTAAAAAATTACAAGTTAAAAAGGGCATGGACATTTCTCTTTTTTGTATCAAAAAAATATCAAACCGTGAGACTTAAGTATCGAGCTGAACGGAACCGTGAATTTTCTGTATCGTTGCAGCCCTATAGATGGTTTTCAATGACGTCGTCATCCGGGACTTTTTTGCCCCCTGCACCCCCAGTTGTGGGCAGGAATTTAGCTTGTTGTGATAAAACCAGTATTGGAGAACCACAAAAGAAATGGAGAAAAAATGGAAAAAGGCCACTGAATGACACAGACGAGCGTTACCAGGATCATAATACATTGTATATAAAACGTGGCTTTCAGGACACCCAAGGATCTACTGGATAATAAATCTAAATCAAGGTATTTAGCTTTATTGAAAGTAACGATCCTGACGCGCTGCTGAAGTCTGCAGAGCCACAGAGGCTGTGTTGACATGAGTCTGTGT
Source organism: Anablepsoides cearensis (assembly GCA_032275365.1). Taxonomy (NCBI): domain Eukaryota; kingdom Metazoa; phylum Chordata; class Actinopteri; order Cyprinodontiformes; family Rivulidae; genus Anablepsoides; species Anablepsoides cearensis. The sequence continues at coordinate 19,951,864 of JAUBOC010000160.1, read as the reverse complement.
GACTTTCTCTCATATTATTATATTTTACATACTCCAGATGGGTACATACTGCCCAATATTGAGCTTTTTGTGATTATAGTCTGATACTGTCAGTGTATGCGCGTTTACAAGGGTAGATTGCCTAATGTTCTAAACACTTTTCTGTTCGTAGTTCGCAACTTTTTTTTTTTTTTAATTAATTATCTACTATGCGGTCACTAACCATGGTAGGGGTGATCTGAACACACTCTGGAATCCTGAGGAGTATAAAATCCTTGTGGTTGATTATCGCCAGCATCAAATTAAACATCGATTTGCAGACAGTTTTGCTACTTCTCCTTCGTTGTTTTTACGCCGTCTGTTTTTTTTTTTTAAGAGCGCTTCTCTGCCACACGAGCAGCACAGCTTTGTAACCAACGCAAAGCTGCTCCATGACTGCTAAAACAAATTATAATAGAAACATACTACATAAACAATCTAGACTATATACATGTGGTATAGACTATCCCCTCTTCTGCATTCGAGTCCACAAATATGGCGATTTGATCATGTGATCTGCAGGTCGCTACGTCATTTGAAAACCATCTATTAGAGTAATTTAATTTCTAACTCTTATAGAGTTATTTTTCACATAACGTTAACTCTTAATTGGTGTTAATATTTTTAGCACTTTTATAAGTGTTAATTAAACACTGTAGTAGTGGTTCCCATATAAACTCTGTACGAGTGTTAATTTTAACTCTGATAATGTTAAATTTACACTTTCGAATTTGCTGTACAGGTATTTTCGAGAGCATTACAAAACTACAAAAATTCCATGTTTCTCTTTGACATTCCTCAGTGCTCATCAATCAATCTTTGACACTGTAAAACTTAATTCAATGAACTCAGCAGAAACACAGGTGAACACTAGCCCTTTTCACAAAACTCTTTAGAGTTTAGCTGTGTAGGCTTCCCATTGAAATGTGACCTGAGAAAGGACTGAGGTAGTAGGGGTTAAGAGTAAACCTGCAACTGTTGTGTCCGAGTTATACAACTGTCTTCCTTTGGCTGCACATCGCAGGCTTCCTTTGTGTAAAAACTGTTCAGGGACATGGCTAGCCTGAGAATTTACGAACATTTAAAGGCAGCTTTAAGAGGAGATAGTCTTTGCTGCTGTGTCACATCAAATACTTACAACCAGCCATGATTTTACAACATTTTGCACCAAAGCAGTGTGTTTATGTTGCATTTTAAAAGACCGGTACACCCACCAAATTTACCTTTTAAATTTGAATAAACAGCAGGTGTTGGTTTCTAAGGAGTCCAGCATATGTAGAGATTGGTAAAGGTCAATATGAGCAGGAAGAAGGAAGTAATAACCCTACTTTAAAGAACAGACTGATGTATCAACCAATTATGAGTATTATAATAGATAGAAAACATTTTAAAAAATGAGTCAGATTGAAAACTAGTAAATTAGATTAATGAAACGTTTGCACTGGAGAGTAAGTTATTGGCACTGAGAGTGAAGCATTATTTATAAGCTGAAGGCTTGACGTGTTGGACTGTATGTGATGTTGAACCCTAACAGGTAGACATAAAGGCTAATTTAACAAAAGGAGGTTTCCTAGCAGCAATTCTTAATTCTCATCTCAACCCTCCCAAGCGTGAAGTTTACCAATCTGCTAGACCTGAGTCCTGTTAAACGTATTTGCATATTGATTTATTCCTTTTAGCAAATGGTTTGTTAACATGCAAAGTCTGTGACCTGCAGTGACACCATGTCTGGTACTGTTTTGGTAAGATTGATGAGACCCTGCACTCGCTCCCCACTCACGTTAACCACAGCTATAAATTGACTTTTACTTTTTTCAAGGTGAGTGATCCAGTTTATTTAAGAAACAAAATGCACGTTTTTGTCAATTAGACAGTGTCTGGTGGGTGTTTATAACTAAATCAGTTTTGTCAGATTGTTTTAGGGGTTGACTATAAGTGACTGCTGTTATTTTAGATTAAACATCGGCCCAGTAAGAAACTATTTAAGTATTTGCAAGTAAAAATTAAATGATTGTGAGCCTTCAAACTTTTATTAAGTTTGTAAGATTTTTTTGTTTTTTGTTATAAAACTTATCTGTCTATTGAACCACATTAGAACTGAATCCGTGTAACTTTGTAGTTTAAAAGCCTAAACAACAATTTGAACAACAATATAAAGAAACATGAACTTTGTTTTACTGAAGACCTGTTTGTGTCTTTATTACCTTGATATGACCAAATAGGTGAAAACACATACAGCTTGTAAAACTACATTAGTACTTTGAAAATATTTTTGTAAGTTCCTTGTGTCTTCTGTCACATAGCAAATGGTTCTTTTTAATCCCTTGTTTTATGGAAAAGTCAGATTGAGGTTTCCATCAATTTTGAAATCCAAATCCAATGTTTGGAGAGGAGGGTGTCTGATTATGGAACCTCAGGGTCTCATCTTGGTTTTAAACACATGATGTGGTTCTGATGGGGTCTTCGGATTGTAACCTTTAACACTGGGATGAGAGGCAGCTCCTCTAAGCCTGAAGCTATGGTTCCTAACTGGAAAAGATAGATGGAGGATGGAGCAGGAGATGGATCGATAGGTTGGGGCCACGTTCTAAATAATAAGGGCGCTGCTTCTGTCAGTCGTGGTGAAGAAATTCAAATGGAGCTTCTGACCAAAATAGACTCAGAGGCTCCTACCAACGAAGGAAAGGTCAACTTGGTCACAGCAGTTTTAGAACTCAGGGCAAAGTTTGAGTGTTTTGTGATTATGTTTAAATTATTTGCATATCGACATGGTGTTTGCCTTGGACAAAAAGTAACATTACAGACGTTTTGGGCAATAGTGCTTTGACCATCCCATCCACATTGAGGAAGCACACAGGTTATACTGTATGAAAACCACCTAGACTGTGACCACCTGGACTATGGTAAAACAGCTTTAATGTGGCAGAAGGAGAATTCATTAAAATCAATTAAATGTTTATTAGCACTTAGCTATATTTAATTATTGAGTCAACAAAATGTTGTAAGTGTTGGTAAATAATACTGTCATTCCACAAGGGTGATAACTATTTCCAGCTTTTGTCTCATGTACAGTTCTGATCAAAATTTTAAGACTAGTTGAAAAATGGGAAGAATTCCCATTTTGTACTTGTGAAATTCTTAAAAGATCCTGAGAGTTATGGAACAAAAAGTCAAGTGGTGGACCTAAAGAACTTCACTGGCCCTAAACCGGAGGATCAAATTAGCTGTCCATCAAGACATGGGACAATTCTCAACCCAAATTAAGCTCGTCACTGGTGCCATCTGCAGTCCATAATCATTTTTTAATGTGTGTGTGTGTGTGGGGGGGGGGGGTCGGGAGCCCCATACATGGGACATCCTTGACGATCCTGATGACTTCCAAAATTACTCGCATGACAAGGAGATCCCACCTGAGATGTTTTCTACATAACACGGGATTATGGGGCTTTTTCCTTCAATGGAACAATTGAGCTGAAGTTCACAATGCCCCCTGACAAAGGACTTATTCCAGAAAGTAACATCACTCTCTTTATAATAATGGACACCAGTTTAAGACAGCGGATGCCCACTGTGAAGCCATATTCACCACTTGAAGCACCATTCCCTTAGCCTCCTGGAAACACTAGCATTAAGCATGCTAAAACTAAATATTTGAGGGGATTAACAAGAATGGCTCGACTACTCATAACTGAATCCCATTTTTTTATTTTTTTTATTTCTATTTAAGGGAGGTTTGGGGTTTTTTGAAATGTGGTCTTAAACTTTTGATCAGCCTATTTTAGTTTCATACTTACTCAGATTTTTTTTTTTTTTTTGCATTTCAAAGTTCTACTGCAAACCTTTTTATGATCCAACAGTGCAAAATGTGAATTTTTTTCCATTTTTCAAATTTGATCAGGAGTGTATTGCTCAAATCATGGCTGATTGATTAATTGTGCAGTACTATGCATACTTTACTAAAATTTGGGCTACAAATTGTGTCTTTTTCAGTAATTGAATAATTGTCTTGTTTTGTTTGTAAAAAATTAGATAAAGAAAAAAAATACAAGTTTGAGAATCTATGATTTTCTCTCTCCAAACCTTAAGAAAACCCATAAAGGTTTTTCACCTAGTCTAGTTAGTTTGGGTGTGTGTGTATATATATATATATATATATATACACACACACACACACACAGTATGTATTTTGTTTATGTAAAACTGTGATAATCAGTTCCACTTACTCTCTAAACATCTCCAGCTGTCACTAATGGAAAGGCAAACAGGCCTCTTTTTTTGTTATTTACATGAATGAAGAGACACAGCGAGGCTGAGCTAAATCACTTTGCCTTTTGCTTATTATCGTCCTCTTCCTTCTTCTCTTCTTTCAATACGCATCAAGCCAAACTAAACAGCCTGATATCTTTTCACACATATGCTAATACTAAATAATCCTGCCAGTATCAGGGGCTGGGTAATTGGGTTGCCTCTTCTCTCGCCTCATTTGAGTCCATTTGCTGACAGGATTACAGGCTATTATCCCTCAGGATCCCTTAGGATCTCCTTAGGTTTTCAGATGGCCAAAACACACAAACAAATAGTCAATGTGTGTGTGTGTATGTGTGTGTTTCACTGTTTGAATACGGACCATCACAGCTGTGTCATTTTAAGTTATCATCATCTTCTATCATTATTTCTTTCTCTGGGGAGGCTTCAGTCTAAGTACAGCACACGCCCCGATCTGCAGCACAAATAGTCCAGACTTCTGTCCTCCAAAAGCCTCTCAAAGGCTGAAAAAGCTTTTCAGTGAATGAACTGCCGATCAGAGCAGAGGAGGAGGAGGTGGTGGTGGTGGAGTTGTGTATGCAGGTAAGGGCCAGCCTTCTGGTGAGAATTAAGAATACTTCAGGTTCAGTGATTTGGTCACCAGAGGGCAGGACCCCATCTTCAACCAGTCAAAGCAACTTCCCACACCACAAATGACCATTTAGGCAAATGCAGTGGTATTAAAAGGATCAGTTAACCCAAACTGGGAAAGAGCCAAAGAGTCTAAATATGGACAAATAAAGGAAATAATATTTATTGCTTCATAAACATCACCTGCATTCTGTCATTTATAAGTGATGTTAACATCAGATGTTCAATTATTGCTTAGAAAAGGAGAAAAAAGCAAGAACCAAGTCTGTTTTTAAACAATACTCTTTGATACAAGTATTGAACTCAAAATTACAATTTTGTTCAAAGAAATTCAATTGGCTTTAAATAGCAAAGAAGTTCTGCAGTAAGTAAAAACAATTATTATTACTGCCTCCTGTTAAACGTGAACCAAAGTGTGGAATAGTTGCAGCGCGCTTTGTGCTTCTGTGTGATGTTGTGGAATCTATAGTAATGTCTCAATCTTCATTGCTTCCTAGTGCTTTCAGCTTGGTCGTTCATTTTCTGTTTTCCTCATTTTCAGGTAAAATCCAAACCAAACTCACAAGAGAAGTCTGTACACCAATGTTATCCAGGTTCATGTGTGAGGAATGAGCAAAATGTGGTTCAAATTCTGCGTCTCTGACACTGACATACGTAGAGTCACATCTTTTTAAAGGGATCCCGGATTGTAACAAAAGACTTGATTTAATAAACATTTATTTTAACTGTAAAATAAAGACTGTAAAAATACTGTCTGTTTAGTTTTTATAATTTTTAAAAATATTTTAACTCCGACGGAGCCATTTTATTTACACATGACGGAGAGGGGAACACAAAAATGACTCAGCCTGCAGCTGAAAAGGACCTCAGTTTAGCTTGTTTGTTGTGCTAGCACCGAGCTAATACATATAAGGCAATATAGCGTTGGCGCTAGCGTAAAAGCTAACAGGCTAAGCTGAGGTTCTTCCTTCATGAAGCAGCTCTGTTGTCCTCCATCCATATTTTCAGCTGCAGGCTGAGTGGTTTCTACCTTCTCCTCTCTTCAACGCTCTCTGGTTTCATTTAAAAGAGTCAATCATCAGATATTTTACAAGAATAACCTTCAGGGTGGATATAGCTGCTAGCAGCCTCACACTGAGGACCTAGTTGATGTCATTTACCCAGAATGCTTTGCATGTAAATAAAATGGCTCCATCCGTGTGATATATTTTTAAAATTTTAGTTTAAAAAGTATAAAAACTAAACAGCCTACAGTATTTTTACAGTATTTATTTTACAGTTAAAATATATGTTTATCAAATAAAGTATAATGTTACAACTAATCAGGAATCCCTTTAAGTTTTTTGGTGTACCTGCCCCGCAGTGGAAACACTGGACCTGGTTAGCACTTTTACGGTTCCACATACACTGACTCCAATAATGTAACAAACAGCTAAATAGAATCATAAATAGAATCATAAATAATGACATATTTATGCAGTATATCTCCCCAAACACAAAGGAATGCACAGTACTGTGAGTCAGAAAAGACAGGCAAAGGCAACACAACAGAATCTCTATTATTAGGATGTCTATGTGACGGTTCAAAGTTGCTATGTGCATAATACAAAAGAAAAACATTAACACAACAAAGTGAAAATTGTGGAATTGTTAGAATTGTAGATTGCAAACTCTTGTCCAAAACAAGTATAACTTAAAATGTTTCAACATTTTCAATATAAATGATAATGAAAGCTTATTTTATCCTTATTGCTCATATTTAAATAGTGACAAAAAGTAAGTGAACTCACCTTCTTGCTGCTGGTTGAGGATCATGTTCTTCAGCGTGTTGCAGTCCACTGTGGGCAGTCCATTGTCAGTGTATGCAGATGGACGATAGTTAACATCTGATCTGGACCGGTTGTGTCCCTTTTTAAAAACAGACTTGGACGAGGAGTTTCCAGGGTTGTTGGTGCACTCCTGAATGTGGGCCGCCAGGTCATTGGTGGATCGCGCTCGGCTTCTCTTGCCGTGCCTCAAGCCCATGCCGAGGCCCAGCACACTGATGTTGTCGGCCCAGGCCAGGCCCAGGGGCCCGACCTCCGGCTGCTCACCACCCAGCAGACCCCACACGCCGCTGGAGCTCAGCTTCCCCAGAGCAGCACTGGACACATCCTGGAGCTGCTTGGGATGCCTCTGAGGCTGCCGGTGGTTTGCCTGAGCCAGGCTGGGACCTTGGCCTTGCATCCTATCCATGCAGTGGATGAAGTCCTCTGTCGCCTCCAGAGCCGGGCTGATATCACCAACCACATCGAGTTGTTCAAGACTCTCCATGACTGCACCAGGAGGGGCTTTTGCCTGAGCAAGAAACCCGATTACAAGATCGTCTTCCAGAACCAGCAATGCTTTGTTCTCAGTATCCACATGTCCAAGAAGCAAAGCTAGCAGTCACGATGACTAATGCAAATCTGTTAGGATATGCTGAAAAACTATCAAGACAAAAGGAACATTTTGAAAATGTGCAAAGTCTTTCAGACTCTAAATAAGGAGTTTGCTTTCTTTAAGAGGAAGTGAAACTGCCGCAACTTCATGCCAGACCCAGAGCACAACCGGTACAGCTAAAATACAATCCAATTTAGACATAAAACTAAGACACTCAGCCAGATACACTCACTCTGGGTCAAAGGAAGCAGCAGAATCCTATTATTCTGGCCAGTCTGCTGGTTATAAGGTCAACAGATGGAGGCTGTTTGTAGCTTCACTGCAACATAAAGAGAAAGAGAAAAGAGGAAGTTGTCAAGATAAAGCAGAACACGAAGAACAGAAAGGAAACATTCCTACATAAAAAGCACTTCTTATTTCAACCGATTTAGTTCATTAGAGCTGAGACTTTGTCAAAAAAAAAAAAAGTTAGATTTAAGGAGGATTAAGCTTCAAATTTAGACAACCTACCAGCAGCATCTTCAACACTGAGTGGAACAGATTTGATTTCAGCAAACACAAATGCTCATCCTCCCTTACATGTCCTGAAGAAATAATACTTCCTCCACAGCTGAACGGAGCAGAGAGAATCAGGCCTGGGTGGGGTTCCCATCCATCCATCCATCCATCCATCCATCCATCCATCTCCTCTCATTTGCTCCGCTGCATATACTGTTTATATACACTTACTCACTCTATTGATTTTCTCCCCCCCAACAGATATTAATTATTTATTGACCATTACATCACTGCAATGCCATTTCAGGTGGATAAAACTGCAAACCTTAACACTTTATTTAGGATTATTTGGTAAATATAAAGAAGTAGATTGTTGTATGGGTTCAAAAGATTTTACATTATGTTAATTGTTTAGAGTGGCAAGTCGACACTATGGAGCAGCGGTTAGGACTGTCGTCTCTGAGTGAGACAGTCGCAGGTTTGCCTACCAGATAGGGGTGGGCAAAAAAATCGATTCAGCAATGCATTGCAATTATTTTGTTTCTAATTCAATATCGATTCAGAAAA
>JAUBOC010000160.1:19916052-19928878 GCA_032275365.1 Anablepsoides cearensis | reverse complement strand
TGGAAATACACAATAGGAAAGGTGAGATAAAAAAAATTGCATTTGATCTTACATTTACATCAGAAACATAAAATCATTTGCACAAAAAACGTCTCGCGAAAGAGCAGATAGCATTGAGCAGGGAGGGAGCTTAGGTCAAAAACTCATAAGATGGGGGCAGGAATACCAACAAAAAAAGAGAAAGCTACCTTTGCTTGCGGAGCTCCATCTCCTCCATTACAGCCTGGATGTGCTGAACGTTGTCCTGCTGCTCTCCAGCTGGACTCTCTGTCTCCTCAAGAGACCAAGATGAGTTGCTGCACATCTGCTCCAGCAACAGCGACCCCTTCTGACGAAGGGAGGTCAGGCCTGCTTCTGCATTTGAGCATTGGAGCAGTTGATACAAACACAAAGCAAATATAGGAGAGAAATGGGAAAGCTTTTAATTGGATCACAAACCGACAGTCTGTAGTTTCTCCTCCAGCAGTTTGAGGTTTTGCTGAATAGATGCTCCGTCAGCTGGAGAAACATCAGCACAGAGCATGCCCAGAAGACCATCCAGCTGCTGGGACAACTGCACAGACAGATGCAGCTCACTCTGATTATGCCATTAGATTAAGATTATATCAAATATTGTTAAACTAGTAATTTTTTGCTCTTTATGGTTTTGTTAACAGAGTTTCTGTGAAATACCTCCTGCGTGGTGCAGTGAAAGACCTGTGCCGCCTGCAAAACGTTCTGACGGCTTTCCAGTTGAGACGCATGTCGATAACAAACATCACTGAGCTGCTGCTGCAGCACCTTCAGCTCCGTCACTCCCTCCTCTTCCTCACCAGCACTGAGCAGGGCAGCAATCTGCTGGTTCAACTCCACGTACACCACAAACCACTCCTGAACACAAGGACAACATGTTGCAGTGAGTTAGGAGAGAAACAGAAAGGCTGATTAACTATTTCTGTCCTACACTACATTTTTGCCAAGTTGGGGCACCAGGTCAGTTATTGACCAACATTTTTAAATCAGACTCATATTTTTTATTATTTATTTATTTTATTACAAAAATATATCAAGAATCAGTTTCATTGAATCATGAATAAACAGTAAAAAATAGACAAAAGGTATAAGCTATAAGGTTACTAAACAGTTGAAAATGAAAAGGACTGTAGACTTGATGTTACAAGTCTAGTTAAGATAAGGTCTGAAAACCTTTAGAGAATGAAAAAAAAATTTTCCTAAACAGATAAGCAGTGGTGGACAGCGCTATTTCAAAAGTTAGTTGCACAAACTCTAAAGCGCAAGTTAATTTATTTAGTTCCGCAAGTTCTAAAGTGCAGGTGCCCAAAGAAACTTAGTGGAAGCTAAAACTAAAGCGCAACACTGTCTCAGAGTTCACCAGAATATATGTTCCAGTGATAACATGAGTTATTCTTGCGCAATATTGCCATCTGGTGGCATGACAAATTATTTTCAACCAATGCCACATATCGTTGTGGTTTGGGGAGGTGATTTGTTGAAACCGAATTTTCACTCATGGTGTTAAAATAAAAAGTTGTTTGCTAGTTCTGCTTCTTGGTCATTTTCTTATGTTTATGGTAGAGCTTCGATACGAAAGCATGCAATATATTAGTAATTTTAAACGATTTATTGGAGAACTGAAGCGATGCATTCTGGATACAGGACGAAGTAAAGGAAACCATCTGAACTTCCAAAATAAGAGCATGACTTTAAACTGTGTAGCCTCAATACGACGTGAGATCAGCTGATGTTCAACAGGATTAAACCAGCTGCTGAACTAGCTCTTTTAACAGTTGGTTTAAGACAAAATTTCATTTCAAACAAAACAACATAAATTAAGAGCTGCTCTGGAGCATTTCCTCAGCTCTCCTCTTGAACAAAGTGCGCTGCAGAAGCAGAAATGTGGCTAACTCTGGAATTGGTCTTGAATCCTTTCAGGACGAATAGCCTCTTCCCTATTCTGAAAAGCCACCTTCGTTTTATTCTGGGCTTGATCTAAATCCTTATTTTTAACTTGGACTTCTTCTGTTTACCTGTTGTTTTCTGAGCAGGCTCCACTGGAGGAATTGAAAGTTTTCCTGTGATTAGCTTGTTTTTCTTCCATCAGAACAGTAGCACACGGCACAAGCTTGAATGAGTGTGCGCGCTGCGGGCGGGTGTTTGGGGGGGAGCAGCTCGTTCACCAACATGATTGACACCAGTAAGATAAACCTCCAGGTTGGCTGTTTTTGTCTGAGAGCGGTAGATTTGAACAAACGAGGAGTGGCCAGAGGACTTTTATCTTTTCAGAGATTATCTGTCTAATATCAATATGTCAGGACAAAGTGACAGTTTTAACAAATATGTAAAAAATATATTTTTATAAATGTTAACAGACTGTAGCTTTAAGGATGTTATAACACCAAGAAACAATTTCTCAATAAGACTCCTTTGTTTGTTCTTATTTCACATCTATTGAAATTTCACGTCACCAGGTCGGCACATGACATGCGAGTGTTTGTTTTCTTACACTGTGCTGACTCTCAATCTCCTCGTGTTTCTGCTGCAGGGCCCGAGCTGCTCGTGCAGAGTCTCCAACTGCTTGATGATTCTTCAGCAGTTCTGAACCTGGACCCTGTAGCCAGTTGACCACCTAAAAGAAGGAAAAAACACAAAATAATATTACACTGTTAGTGTTTTAATAAAGTAAAAAAAAAGAGTGAGATTCCATTTAAAACATCAAAACACTCAGATTAAAGTCAATAAAGTGTATAAAATATTTGTGAATCATAAAGCACAAGACTTGAAATCAAAGAACATAAGATGAATTCAGTTATAATTTGTGTTTTCTTTTGTTACATGTGAAAATGTCTATTTTAATCAAAGCTTAGCGAGAAGCATGTTGGTTTTTGTGAGGATCTTTTCACAAGACAAGTTCAGATTCAGAGTTTGCTGCTAGAAATGTTTTAAAGACAATATTTCACGTCAATATGTGAAATATCTATTTAACCAGTTTCCAGTAATGCAATTTATGTTGCTTGTATACTGATGTATTCATTGCAACAGCGTGCAAAAAAAGTGGAATCACCACACTTAGATGATGTTCTTTTAATTGTTCAATTCTGTAACAATAAAAGCAATAATAACAGTACATCAGACATGTCACAAAACAATAACTTTTCAATATTTTAACCTGCTGGCTTTAGGGGTGGGGGTGGGGAGGTATTAGATATTTTCCAGAATCAAAGTTTAATTGTGTACCACAATCAAGCAACTATGTTACCTTCAGTTGCTGTATCAAAAATAAAATTGACTATGCATCATAGCTGTATGTATCTAAAGGCGTTGAATCGGATCATGGGCCAGAGGCCAAAATTTCACAGAGACAAAAAATCTGCGGCGCGTTTTGCCAGTTGAGAGCAGCGCTCAAGGTAGCGGCAGGATGCGGCAGAGCATTTTCCGTGCATGCGGCGCATCAAAGCAGCCGCTGCTGGAGTTCAAAAAACTGAACTTTTGGCTGCTGAAACTAACCGAACAAATCGCCTCTAAATCATCTGGTGAATTAATTATCTGTTGTGCACAACGTTTGCTTGCTCTAAAGTTAATAAAGCAAAGCCATTTTATTTATTTTATCTTTATTTCATTCGCCGTTGATGCAGACAGGAAAAAAAACAAGAGGCTCCTCCCTCTTCAGCTGCGCGTCTAGTCTCTGTCCTGGTGTGAACGTGGGTGTGAACGATGCGGTGGTGAGAGCATTTTTGCTGCTCAAAATCTAACCATTGTCTTCCTGCTACGTAAGCAGACACAAAGCATTGTGGGAAATGAGAACCGTGACCGAAAGCAACAGTCAGCATGGATGTATACCTTCCCAAATCATATGTTCAATTGGGAGGGGCGCTGTTGTATAAATCACATGCGTTGTGATTCATTGTCAGCCATACCTTCTGCTGTTCAAGATAATAATGACAGGTAAATAATTAGTTGTTAGCGGTTAGTTCCGCTATTAGCGGATTTGCGGTTTAGGGGACTTGGGCCCACCACTGGTCACAAGCTTTAGGTAGTGACCAAAAGAATGAGATCTTAGATACAGGCGGCTGAAATGAGTTTCCTCCGCAGGGTGTCTGGGCTCTCCCTTAGAGATAGGGTAAGAAGCTCAGTCATCCGGGGCGAGTAGAGCCGCTGCTCCTCCACGTCGAGAGGAGGATGAAACATGTCAGGAGCCTAGAAACTCACTGACCTTTTGTACAAACCCACTACTTATGAGCAAACAGATCAAAGGTGAAGGTAGATACCTTTAGTATCCATTTAAACCTGTGTGCATCTTATCATGACAAAACTTCCAGGGTATGTACATTTTGGATTTCTGTGATTTCTGTTGTCATTACGATGTAAAAAAAAAGCCCAACACCATTGTTTGACAGTAGATAGTTTCACCAACCACTAACCATGAGTAAAAGAAAATTTGTTGGGTTAACATTCATATCCTTTGAGAAATACCCTCACAAAAAATGTAAATGTTAAATTTCAAGCATAACAAAACACAGTCATGTTAAATGAAATAAAGCTAGCTAACTGCATATTGGCATATTTGAGTTCACTATGAACGTTTACACATTATTTTGCGTTCCATCAATGCACATATTAGCATTTCTTACCTGCATGACCTTGGTATGAATCTCATCCAGCTGTGCTCGCTTGTTACGCTGCCGGCACAGCTCTTGGTATTTGGTGTATTGCTCTCTGAGAGAGTCCAGCAGCTTCATCACCTGAGGCTGAGCAAGCAGCTCCTCCTCCATGGGGCACCAAGCTGGACCTGGAGGTCAGAAGTAACAAATAGGCTAGACAGAAAATGTACAGTTTTTTCTGCTCGTAATTTAAATGGCATTCTTTTTTAAGGGCTGCAACTAACGATTATTTTAATGATCTATTAATCGGCAAAATCATTACAATACTTAATTACATAAATATAAGTAGATATAAATTAATTTAATTCCTGTATAAATTAGGGATGCAAATTATCGATTAATGTGAAGTTGTTTTATCATAAAGATTGACAAACAATTAATTGATAAGAAGCCATTTTCCTAAAAAACAGTGTTTTCTATTAAATCAAGAGGGTCTTTTCATAAAATAAAAGATTTTTTTAATAATATGCTGAATTAAAAAAGAAGCACATCAAATATTTTCACAACTGATTTTGCCAGCCATATTAAACACTGGAAAAAAAGTGGATTTCTCATGCATTAATAAACTTGGTTATAGCTATAAAACATAACAAAACAGAAATTTAATAGGTTGCTAAATGAGGAAAACAGATAAAAAGAATAAAATATGATTTTAGATGTAAAACTATTATTAATTTGTTATTATAATTTATTTGCATTTAGAACTTATGATTTATCTCTAATTCTTTACGTTTTGCTTTGTTCTTGTTGGTTCTCTCTGTGGCTAAAACGGGGTTCTATGACCCAGTAAGCGGTTCTGAAGTAGCCCCTCATCCCTCCCCCGTCCCCTACTGAGTCAGACCTGGAGTTCTGCTCACATCTTTATTTTTTTTCCCCCTTCGTCTTGAACCTTTACGCTGCTTATCAAATAACTTTGAGCCTCGGTCAGAACAAAAGACTGGAGGGTGAGGCAGTCATTCAGGAGAACAAAAAACGACTGATTGGCCCTAGAACCGCCTTTTAGGAGCAGCTCCTCCTCTGGGCTGTGTCACCAAGCCGAGCTTCCACATCACAGAGCATCTGAGACTACTGCAAGCAACTGGCAGCAAGAATTAGCAAACAAATACCAGGTGAAAACGAACATTTGCTGAGCTTGTAATACTTCTCAGTCCAGTCGCTTTCAGACTGAAAAATGTCTTTGAGGAAATGTATTTTCAGATGCCAAGGATGACACGGTTCTGAAGAAATGGTTTGATTTCATTTTTGAAACTAACCCTCTGACGTAAAAAAAAAATAACGACAATTTATATATTTGTGTGACTCTTTACGGGTGATAGCTTTCTGAACAAAAGGGAATTTAACAGTGGACTAAAAACAAGATTATCACTAAAATATAATGCAATTCCAACACTCGGACGTACAGAAACACTGTTGTTGTCTGCCCTGGTAACTGAAAAACAACTTAGTAACTTATATTACAATCTACCTATTTTAGTTGGCTTACACCACATTTTAGTAAAAAATAAATTAGCTATTATGTATTTTACCAAGCTGAAATGTTGTCTTTCTACTCACTCCGGTTTTTAAGAAAACATACTTCCCGGATCCGACGGTAAGATTGAATTGTATCCTGAGTTGCCATTTTCCAAAAGAAATATTATATAATGCTGCTGCTTTTTAAAATTATTATTACAACAAAATAGGCTACAACTTTCTCCGATGAATAAGTGCCTCCTTACCTGCCTGTCCACCACCGCTTCCCTCTGAGCCATTAAACCTGCGCTGCTGCAGCTCTGACAACAGTTCATGACCTGCAGACAAACAAATAAACAAAAAAAACAGAACGAGATGGGCTGATATTTAATAATTTACAGTAAAAGCATATAAAATAATGAGATACCAGTGTTTGTTTACATGCATTATTCTTTACATTATGGAAGGAGAGGAAACAGGGAGAAGGTTAATACCACAAACAAACTCCTCACCTCTGGTCAAAACAGACAGACTCCTTCATCCAGTAAGAACATTCAGCCATAAATGGTGACAATTTGACTTGAGGGTCCCCATCAGACTTATATTAATCAAAAATCAGCAGTAAAAATAAATTACATAAACAGAAATGTTCTATTTAAAGTGCAAAAATGACCCTTCTTACTGTGATGAGTCAAACTGTCTTGAAGAATTTGATTGGGGTTTGTTTATCCACTGATTTTTAAAAACAGTAATATCTTGTTATAACGTGGTTATGTCTGCTTGAACTGATGATTTTATGTGCAGACTGGGTTGTGGGGCTCTTGATGAGGGTTTCACAGACTCAGGAGGCTTTTAGTTAGATACATGTCTGGTTTAACACAACCAAAGTGTGATGAACATTAGTTATCAGGAGGGAATGTGTGACGTCTTGGCTCCATGTAGACGTAGTCTGACCCTTTAAGGTACTGTCATGAGGCGAGGTCAGGACGTGAAGATGATTGTAAATCAATGTATATTTCCTGGTTCAGGCCACTGATAAGCCTTTAGTGACTGCAACAATTGATGGGGGAGGACAGATTGTTAAATTCAGACTGATACTGTCACTTAAGGAAAAATTGCCAGACATTAATAAAGGTGGCAAATTGTGGATTAAAGTATTTTTGGAGTTGTGTTCAGGGTTTGTTCCTTGTCTAGGTGACTTCAGAAGGGTGTATGCTGAGTGTACGTCCTTCACTATGTTGAATGAATTAAAGCTTGGGCTTTAAAAATTAACATGCCTGATGAAATGCTCCTTGAAAAGGTGTTTAATGTTACTTTTCCACTAGTGCCACATAGTGTCTCTCGGTTCAGTACAGTTCCAAGCCATTTTCATTAGGCCAGATTCATGGAACCAGCCTTTGTTTAGTACCCGCTTCATTGTGGTTCGAAGCCGATTTATCGGCGCAGATTTCCTCAATTTTGGGAGATCGGCCAATTTTCAGATAAGATCGGCAGAAAAGATTGGCTTTTCTAGCTCCACAAAAGTCTGAAAACCAGCCACTATCCTCTTTTGCTCTGCTGTGAGCACTACCTAATATCCAGTTAAAACAAGTTTGCATTGTTTCAAGGGTATTGTTCAACATATTTCAGTAAAATAACATTTGAACATTGAAGTTGTATTGTGATTGTATAATATCTGACAGTTTCAGCTATTTAAAAAATTGGTATCGGCCAAAATCGGCAGGTCAGACTTTTTAAAGATCGGAGATTGTCAAGAAAACTGGAATCGGTGCACCCCTAGTTTATTGATTTTTCAGCTTTTTCTTAGTTATCTAGAACCGGTGCAACACTGTCTCAACATTTACAAGTGAATCTCTAAGATTTTACTAAGACTTACCAGTCTGAAGGACGGTCTCAGGGTCAAAGGATGGCAAAAGAGCACAGTCACCAGATCTGCAAAGGTAGAACAAATGGCATTATGTCAAACTGTGCAACCAGGTGTACATTTTGTGTATGTACAGTTACCCACTTGTCTTTGTCCACCAAAGCACTTTTTTCACTGTCGTTGATAACTGACAGTTCATCAAGCAATGACGTTGACTCCTTTGTGAATTTTTCAAAAACCTGTTATAAATCACAAAGATACCAAGTTATAGCAACTTTACGCTTCAATCTAAGCTTTTAGGACAGTAATTCAGTCACCAGTCTTTTGCTGAGCCAGTCACTGTGGTCATAGTCCAGACTTCCTCCAAAATCGTCCGTCAGCTGAGAGGGTTCAATATAACGAGTCAGCTTATTAGCTGAGACCAAGATTACCTGACAGGAAGAGCAAACACAATGTGTTGAGTATAAGGACAGATGATGGCTATTATACTGTAAGGTTAACTCTATCCATCCATTATCTTCCGCTTGTTGTGGATTTGGGTCGCAGGCGGAGGTGTCAAGTAACAAGTAACAAAGTACTTGACAACGTGCTAATATTTTTGCTAATTTGCTTAAGTAGAAATTTTGGAGTAATTATTTTTCAGCCAACTTTTTGCTTCTACGTCTTAAAATTTCACACAATTACCTGTACTTTCTACAGGGTTTCCACACTTTGGTCAACATCAAATTCAAGGACCTTTCAAGGACTTTCCAGTACCAATTTCCTCAAATTCCCGAACCACGCACAACGGCAATTACCTACTGCTACAGCAGAATGTTTACCAATGAACAGGTTTAATATCAAGTAAATTCATTGAAAAACTGAACAGCATAGAAGTTGTTGAGTCAGAATCAATGAAATAAAGTGGATTAAATGCATTTCCCTACATTCATATCTACAATACATGGACATGTAATTATGTCCTGGGAGGTTCAGCAGCTCAGTTTGGGAGGAGGAGATGTAAACATGTTCAGACGCTCAGTGAGGACAGGAGGAGCTGTGGTGCTCTCAGCTGGGCTCAGAAAGAATGACCCACCCTACTCTGCTCTGATTGGGTAAAACTATGACTCATGTTATTTGTTAAAAGCTACATCAGTTTACCAAAATCCTGAGTCATCTATCACAACAAATGTACGTTTTGGGTTTTATTTATTTTATAAATAATATATATATATTTTTATTTTGCAGATGATGAAAATCAGTCGTGTGAATTTGAACTTCAATACCCCCCAAAAAATTCAAGGACTTTCAAGTGTAATTTTTTTCAGTTTTCACAAACTTTCAAGGATTTCAAGAACCCGTGGGAACCCCGTTTCTACTTCTTGCATTTTGTCTTGTTACACCTATTTCATTTCGGCTTGTTTTCATTCCAGCTTGTTATTGTTTAATAAAACATACAGAATACAATTACAACAATTTCTGACTGCAAAACACAAATAAATGTATATAATTTACACAATGTTATTATCTGGATTTTTTTATATTGTATATCTCACTGTTAAAACTAACATACCCTTAAAATTAGAAACTGTTCATGTCTTTGTAAATAAATACTTAATAAAAACTTCCTCCACTTTATGTATATATGCAAGTGAAACTCTACATTGACATTTTAATATAACATTATGGTGACTCTGGTCACCATAATGGGCAGATGGGGTTGTACACTATCGGCCCCTGAGGCATGGCCTAAACCTTTGTCCTTATGGGCTTTGTTTTCCCTCACGTTACTTTTACACTTTAAGTAGTTCTAAAACCAGTACTTTTTAACTTTTACTTGAATAACATTTGAGATAAAAACATAATTTGAGTTAATTTGCAGTGTCATAATTTTTATAAACACGTCTGACTTGCGTGTCTACAAAAGTCCCACTAGCTGTAAGGGAACCACCAAATTGATTAAAATTAAGTAATTTAAAGGAAGAAATCTATCAATATTGCAAAAAATAAGTTAGATTTTAAGTATTTTTTTTATTGTGCAAAGGAATACCTGTTCTACAAATGTTGAAATATCCCCCTTATGAATATAACAGTTATCTAAAGGCAAAAACATACTTTCCGTGTCAAATTTTGGAATTTTATTTTATTTCTGTAAAAGTCACACTATGAATTTAATTTATTCAAAAATAACGCAGAATTTATTTTCACAGTGATTAAGAAACATATTTTTCATAGTTTATTCAAAAAATATTACAGTTGGTAATTAATAAGAAACAGGTACGGTTTGAATAAATATTATAAACATGTTCCTTGATGTTAGGGTGAAGAGAACGCCATGGATTGCAAAGTCCATGATCCCTCATGTACTGTTTAACTATATTCATACATTCCTGCTGTACTCGGCCTGTCTATTTTGTCATTTAGACTAAAGTTGAGATCACCTCCAAGGAGCAATGATATATCCAGATGATTTGACAGTGCAGAAAAGAAATCATGAAAAATTGAGGCGTCATCAACATTTGGAACATATAAACTAATGATACTGAATTTTTGGTTAAGTACAGATAATTTAAATACTATATATCTACCCTCTGGGTCTATAACAGTGTCTAATACTGTAAAACTAATATTTTTGTGTATTAATATTGCTACTCCCCTCTGCCTTGAATTACAGCAGGCTGAGAATACATTAGGGAACTCAGGAGATTTAAGATTATCTGCAGTTGAAGCTGATTTATGAATTTCTTGTAGTAAGAAAACATCTGCCTTTAATCTTTTAAGCTGGTAAAAAATCCTATAATTTTTCTGTTTGGTACCGGCTCCGTTCACATTTCATGTGAGAAACCTTAGTGAACCCATCCCTGTATATGAGAAAACAAAGTTAAACCGCACCAGTTATAGAGAAAGAAAGACCCAGGTCAGTGATTGTTGACTGTTTGAGATTTAGAAATTAGTAGTAAATGAAAGAAAATGTTTTAAGGACATACGGTAGGTGCTGTGGGTGAAATTAAGTGAAACACATGTTTCCTTATAAAATTTTTGTGAATATGGGTTTGTGTGTAAGTAAATGCATCAGAAAATGAAAAACAAGTGAGATAAATAAGAGACTGAGACTTCCTTCCATCCACAAAAACCTGCAGTTCTTTTTGTTACAAAGAGAGTATTCTACATATTAAAATAAAACAAAAATCAGTATAAAGATGAAACACCAAATGTTATTTCTGTTTTTAATAAATACAGATACAGAGAGTAGTTCTTTATAGGCTCAAACTAAATTTGTTGAACCTTTGTGGGGTTTCGAAGACTGCACTAATTTTCTGCCAGAATAAAGAGGAACAAAGCAACTAACAGGCAGTCACAATTAAACAATATTTAGAAAAGCACTGACAGAAAAGTTTAAAAAGATTTTACAACAAAATGTAGTCGCTTTTTAGGACAACCCACTAGGGCTGGGCGATTAATCGGTTTAATCGATTAATCAAATTTGCCTTTTATAAAGATTTAAATTTGGGAAAATCAAGATTTTTTTTCCCCAACAGTGCACTCTTTGGGGCTTCTGTAGTTCAGAGATCACCCCACCTGTCCCTCAAGATGCTTGGTACATGACATGACAATATGGCAGCTAGCACAGAGGATCTACTTCTCAAAAAAGGCACTTTTTCTTCAGTTTTCTGGAACTGTTTAGGTTTCGCAACCTCAGACTTGGAGCAACGAACACCTCACTGCAAAATCTGTTTGAAGGCTCTTGCTACAAAAAGCAGCACAACTAATTTGTTTCGACACCTGAAACAGAGGCGCTCCGTTAAGTGGAAAACAAAATCGATTGAAATCGAAAATCAAATTTGGAATTAAAAAAATCTGAGATTTTCTGTTTGGGCCATATCACCCAGTCCTTCAACCCACACAATTAAATGCCAGAATATCAGTGTGAAGAATCCTGAAAGCTGGTTTGATGTGAAATAAATGAGTCATCAAAGGATTCACCTCAAAGCCCAGGCGGTCTTTCTCCTTCCAGAAGCAGAAGTGAGTGACCTTCTTATCCCAGAATTCGTCTGGCTTCACCACACAGACAAGCGACACCTCTGCTGGGATCACGTTCTGAAACAAGTACACCTTTACCGTAAGAACATACAACACTAACTCCAAAGAAACTGGTAACAATGTTGTGTATGATGCAAATAAAAATGAATGCAATGGTTTAAATTTTAAAATCCCATATTTTATACAAAATAAGTCATAGCAATTAAATCAAATTTTAAAACTAAGAATTTTTACTTTAAAAATGTAATTTAGAATTCGATGAGCCCAACACATCTTTAGAAAACAAGTAGAGCAGCTCTGGACCTGCAGGACCATTTAATGTGTTTGTACCTGCAGCATCAGGACAACGGTCTTCACAGTGTTCCACTGAGACTTCCTCCCATCCACAATAACGGTGAAACCTCGAGTTTTACATTTATCACTGAAAGTGACAAGGTAAACATTACTATTGTACAGAGTAAAACTGATTTATCTCAATAAAATTATTTCTCTTCTACCAAAATGTGTGTATAGGAACAAACACTAGGTGATCAGCAACTGTTCTCACAAATCGTTCATTCACACAGTGTATCAGAAGACTGGCAGTAAATTGTCTTACTGCAAAAAGTATATTTAAACCAGTATTTTCCCATCCATTAAAAAAGAAAACGAAAACCATGACAAAGTGTGAAATAATAAAATGCAAACATCTAACAAAACCATGCTGGACCAGTAGGGGCCAATAAATGGGCAACAACAAAACGTGTTGCATTTGAGTGTACAGGTGCTGGTCATAAAATTAGAATATCATGAAAAAGTAGATTTATTTCAGTAATTCCATTTAAAAAGTGAA
>JAUBOC010000160.1:19790773-19803386 GCA_032275365.1 Anablepsoides cearensis | reverse complement strand
CTGCACAGCCAGGAATAACTGAAGTAGAGTCATGTCAGAGGTCTGGTTGTTTATTTACAGTGTCAAAAAAAGACCCACGTGTGTATGTGCGTATTTGTATAATATAATTTGTTTGTTTATGTAATATCAGTAAATATTGGTTATCGGCCATAACAGCAATAACTATACTGGATATCGATATCGGCTGAAATTTTCATATCGGTGCATCCCTATGACTAATATAACCAAAACAAAACAAAGACACGATGTGAAAAGAGCCATACCTTTAGCAGTGTTGATGAAGTAAGGAGAAATGTAACCACGGTCAAACTTCATGCCTTCAATGATCTCCAGCTCGTCTTGTAAAGTCTTCCCATCCTGATGCAGAACACATGTTCAGCTCTGCTTCACTCTGATGGTTTATGTGAAGCAATGAATGCTTGTTTTGTTGCTCTGACAAACCTTCACAGTGATGACTCCTTTACGGCCAACTTTCTTCATGGCGTTGGATATGATGTTACCAATCTCTGCATCTCCATTGGCTGAGATTGTAGCAACCTGAAACCACATGATCATCATCATCATCATCAGCAGACACTGCAGGGGGCAGCAGACGCCTGTGAACCCAGCTCTGCTCATACCTGTGCGATCTCCTCTGGGGTGGTGACAGGCTTAGAGAGCTTCTTCAGCTCACTGATGACCGTTTCCACAGCCATCATCACACCACGCCGGATCTCCACAGGGTTCGCTCCTTTGCTGATGTTGTCAAAGCCTTCCTTGGCGATGGCGCGGGCCAGCACCGTGGCGGTGGTTGTGCCGTCGCCGGCTTCTTCGTTGGTGTTGTTTGCCACGTCCTGCACCAGCTTGGCGCCGATGTTCTTGTACCGGTCCTTCAGGTCGATGCTTTTGGCCACCGTCACACCATCTTTTGTGACCTTGGGGCTGCCCCAGCTCTGCTCGATGATCACCGTGCGTCCCTGAAAGTTTGGAGGGTGGTGTTGAGTTGAAATGGGGGGAAAAAACACAAGTTTGCAACCCTCTGGTGAGCAGGCTGTGGTGTGTCTTACCTTTGGGCCCATAGTGACAGCCACAGCATCTGCCAGCAGGTCCACTCCCTGCAGCATGAGGGCGCGAGCGTCAGCCCCAAACTTCACGTCCTTAGCGTAGGCTCTTGTGAGGTGAGGAGCCAGCGCTCGGCTCACAGGCCTCACCTGCTTCATGATGCTGGGTAAACGGAACATCTCTGCAAGGAAACACACAAAGAACCTCTAGGAGCAGGAAACACAGCTTAGTTTCCTCACAGACACTTCACATCATATGTCAGCTGGCTGAATTTAAACTATGACCTTCAGAAAGGTCAAACGCAAACACAAATTTGTTTTCCTGATAGAAAAAAGTCAAACAAACTATATGATTTTAGTTTTGTAATTCCATTTGTGAATTTAGTATAATGTTCAACACTTACTGATCATTGGAGTGATGCACTAACAGTTTTGTCAGTTGGTGTTCTTACAATTTTAGCTTTAAAGTTAAGTTTTTGGCCATTATTGTCTTTTAGATAACTTTTTGCTACCATTAGCTTTTAGCTGCATTTGGATTTTAGCCAAGCCATTGCTTCTTTTAGGTTTTAGTTAATGTTTTGCTCATTTAACTTTAAGCTTATTTTAGCTTTAAAAGTCAGTTTCAGTTACTTAAGCAAAGTTATTCAGTGCTCAGCATCTAGTTAACTTTACAAATGTTTCTGAATCCAACTGTTTTGGGCATTCTTATTTACATTATGTAAATAACTAATGATGGTTGTTTTTCTTTTACTGCACCTCACTACAATCAAATATGTGTGTGTGTGTGGAACCAATTTTACTTTGGATAAGTTTTAAATTATTCAGTCATTTAAATTTCAAGGGTCAGAGTATAATCAATGTATCTATTCCACACATTTTATAGTCATTTTCAGACCACTGAGCTGTAAACTCTACTGTAATATATTAAATAAGTGTTTGATGAGGAGGAATTACTGGAAATTATAATCATGTTCAAACATGAAGGCTTGTTAAAATTTCTCTGGAGTCTTGTCAATGAATAATTCGGTTTAAACACTGTCTATAACTAAAATTAAATGTTAAACAGATCTCAGTTGCTTCCACGTGCTGTCTGAACGCGAGCGTCACAAGGTCAAAGGAAGCACGCGCATAGCTGCCTCTTCCTCTTCATCTCTTTTTCTTACCGTGTCTCTGATGACACTAATGTGGGCCAAAGCGTCTCCTCTACCAGGCTAACTGGAGTGAATGTGACGCTCGTGACAGCCGTAAACACACGCGGTAAAACCCGTGGAGACATTTTGACTAGCATGTCCTTGCAGGCTGAGGGAGGCACGAGAGCAGTTACCTCCTCGCAACACAAAACTAGCTTCAAACAAAACGTGACAATAATAAACAGCGCAGGTGGAAACCAACCTACCTGATATAACCTCGCGTGAAAGTCTGGAGACTTAAAATAAATCGCTCGTGTTTACCTGGAAGGTAAAAAACCTAAAGCTTCGTTCAGACAGGTTGAAGACAGGACAGGAGGACAGTCGTGTGGAGCAGCAGAGACTGAACTGCACATGGTTTACTACATCCGGGTTATGTACCGGCCCGCCCCAGACCATGCATACATCTCTTTTTCATAAAGCTTAGCGTTCTGTGGCGAAGTTTCTAATAACCTGTGCTCACATTCTTTAATTAAATTTGAGTTCTATTCCATATATTGTGTTTTTAAGTCATTAATGGATGGTTCATAGCACATTCATTCAACTTAATTATTAAACTAGATGTCCATGCTCGTTCCCGGGCGGAAGGTTCCAGAATTTTCTGGCGTGCCATTGGAGAAAAAAGACAGGTCAAAGTGGAAATTGTGTAATATTGCTTAGTCTCAGATTGCTTTATTTGACATAAATAAAATTAAAACACGTTTTAAATATAACTTTGACGCATTTTAATCTTGATTAATAAAGCGAATGCTTATAAAAGGGAGTTTTGTATTTTTTTTCCGGTCTACTAGAACTTTCTCTGAGGAACGTGTAGGTAGTGCGCATGCGCATTCTGGATTTTTTCCTCACGTGGGAACCTTCTTCGGAGAAGCATTCACGCGCAGGGTCTGTGTTGGATCTCCACGTCGGCTCTCAATCCTCATACATTCAGAAATATGGTAAGAATCAACACTTACACAGTGGAGGGAGTTGTTGCTGAATGCACGGACTCAGTCAGTGGATTGTTCACGGTGTTTATTTTTCATGATGTGTCCACGGTTAACGTGTGTTCAGCTCCACTCACAAGGTCACGCTGCTGAGGAGGAAAACCTTTTCCTTGTCTTCATGATACACCGAGAGTAGAAGGAAACTAAATTAAGAACTAGTTTTAAACAGATATGTTCTATAAGTCATTGAACTCGGTGTTGGAGTTGCGATATAACACGATGGTTAAGTTTATTTACATTTAACGAGCTTGTGCAAGAATATCCGGGATCGAACCAGCGACCTTCTGACCTGCGGCTTCAGCATGAGATGCAGTAGAAAGTGAGAATAAATCCATGACCTTACACTGTTTCTTACTCAGTATTTTTATGTACTTTTATGTTCGATTGATCTGTTTAATGTAATTTTGCCTCTTCAACATGAAAACATATTCATGAATGAATGAATGTAATCACCTTTGATCTTTCGCCCCCTTTGTTCAGTGGGAATGTACCCTTATTCATTTAGTTAAACTCATACAGGTGACTTGTTATCTGATGATACACACATCACATTTAATGCTGCATCATGACATTTAATGCTGCATCATGACATTTAATGCTACATCATGAGATATAATGTGTAATTGTGTGGGAAACACAGCCTGTTGGCTGGAAATCCAGTGGGAAAAGAGATTATTGTAGCTGTATGTTTGCTCCAGTTCAAGTCTTAAGGCTCTGTCACACTGTAACGTTTTAACTTGTTATGCCTATGTTACACATGTCTATATATTCAGTCTAATTGTTAGGATTAAAGTGTGTTTAGGTCTAAAAGAAGCTTCCAGTATATTTTTGATTCTACCTAAAGCTGTTTGACAAACATTTCACAAGTTGATAAAATGTTATAGTGTGACAGGGCCTTATAAAAATGTAGTTCTGTTTAGAAACCTATAATATAGTTATTCATTTGCAAGATAGTTTTGTTCAAGTAACTTACTAGTGTTCACGTACACAAACACAGTTGTCCATTACCTCTTCATGGAGGTGCTCTATCTAACAGTCACTGCAGGAGGGGGGGAAACCTGGATAGGTCACAAGTCCATCTAGGAACACGTGGAAACAAACGACAACTCACAGCTAGGGACAAATTAGAGTAATCATTTAAAACGTGTTTGGGAGAAAGAAACTGAGTATTCAGAGTAAACTCACATGTATGAGGAAATAAGTTGGTTTTGAATCTGAAACGTTTTGGCTGTGAGCAAACAGCCAGAATATCTCTGCTCTACAACCAGTAAGATTCATCTGTTTTTGTATTTTAAATATTTCAATTAAACTCAGCTCAAAAGTTATTTCATTGCTTCAAGATAAGTTATTTAAATGGTTCCATGTAAATAGAAAAGAATTGGTTCATTTGCTGCAATATTTTTATTGTGACTTAGATTTAGGTTACAGTTTTTTTTACTCTGTGCATCATACTTGTTAGAGTAATGACAAATGTTTTACTCAGCTATATTTAAAAAAAAAACAGTTTAATGAAAGTCTGTTTGTTTCAACTGATTTATTAGTTGATGTGTAAAACATTGATAAAGGTATGTAAGGAGCTGAAATGAAGAAATGTAAAACTAAAAGTTATTTCTGTTCTGGATCTGGTAAAATACAACGGTTGGTGACTGAGTATCTCAGGTTGTTCATGGCTGAATAAACAAAGCAAGGGGTGAAGGTTTGAGGACCATCTTTCTGACTTGTGTTAAAAGCATTAATAAAGAACAGAGTTAATCCAGCTGGCAGGATGTGAGATTCATCCACCCAGGCTTTGTACCAGCAGGACTGAAGCCACAGAAACTCACCTGAGTTATGTGAAGGTAACGAGCTGGAGGCTGTCTGATCCAGCCTGCAGTCAGTTAGCTGTGGTGTTATCAGTGAGGTGAGCTGTCCTTGTCCTGCTCTGCTTCATGGCCAATGCAACGGACCCCCCGCCCGCCTACACACACACACACACACACGCAGTCATCAAACTGGGACCGGTTCTCTTCAGCCCTGACCCAGGGTCAGTGCTGCTGTTTGAAACTGTCCCTCCTGCTTTTAAACATTCATAAAAACATTTACTTAATGAGGAACAGCTAAGCTGAGTGAGACAAACTCTGCCTTTCTGTTCAATGTTCACCTCCCTGCTGCAGTGGTACCACCGTCTGAGGGGGGAAATGAAAACATCAGTGAGATATTCACTATGTATATCTGACGTTTAAAGCAGGATTCTGTGGATGGTGATCATTCTTGGAACAATGATGTGATATTGTGTTATTTCTGGCTCACAGGCCTTCAGGAAGTTCCTCCCTCTGTTAGACCGGGTGCTTGTGGAGCGGTTGACAGGAGAGACCGTCACAAAGGGGGGCATCATGCTGCCAGAGAAGGCCCAGGGCAAAGTTCTGCAGGCCACAGTGGTGGCAGTCGGACCGGGCTCTGTCAACCAGGTCATTGACAAATGTTCACTAACTCTGACGCTTCTCTGATTGAATAAAAAGGAAACAACTTTGTTTTTATCAATAATTCTTAACTTAATGAATTTTATTTGCAGAAAGGAAACACGCTGCCGATGAGTGTGAAGGTTGGAGAGAAGGTTCTCCTTCCAGAGTACGGAGGAACTAAAGTTGTTCTGGACGATCAGGTGAAGTTCAGTTTGAGTCTCATTCCTCTGACTTTGTGCTGATTCTGGTTTAACATTTAGTTTTATTCTCATGTGTTTGCAGGATTATTTCCTGTTCCGTGATGGAGACATCCTTGGCAAATACGTTAATTGAGTCTTTGTTTTTTTGTAGTAGAATGTGCAACGTCTGTCATCACTGCAGGAAGAAATGAACATCATGTCTGTTTTTCTTTTTCATGTTTTACAAATTGTAAATAGTTCTGCAGTTTTGTTAAAATAAAGTCAAACTAACAAGTGATATGGATTTTTGTTGGAGCTGCTTCTGTAAAATCAGATGAGAAATCACTATCTATTATCTATCTAATGTTCAATTAAGAAAGCTGAGTGCTGAAAATTGTATGCAACTGTCAAAAGATTTAAAGCTATTGGTAGTAAAACTTCCAAGTAAACCTCTTTAATCCTGAATATAGGCTGATACTGCTCTTAAATAAGTGAATGTATTTAAGCTATCAAACATGTTTGTTTCCCTCTGAGACTAAACATATTTATATTCTAATTTGACTGTAGAAAGACTGCTGTGTAAATGGCTCCAGAGCTCACAGGATACTTCAGTGATACTCTGTCAATGAAAATAACACTAACACCAATCAGCTGCACTAAAATGCAAAATGATTTGAATTGTTAATAGTATGCAAGGTTTTGAAAATCTCTCAACTGAAGAAGTTTTGATTAAGTCAGGAAACATGTTAGTGTTAAAGTTAAAGCAAGGCAAACATTTAAACCTTGACAAGATAATGGTTTTAAATCATGCAATATTTTATAAGAAAACCAGACACAGTATATTAACATAAGCCTTTTATGCCACAAGAAGATATGTATTTATCCTATATTAGTAGTTAGGGGTAGCAAAACAAGTGATAACTGCAGCTAAGATGATTTGGCACATTTCTAAGACCTACAAATGTAAAGTAGAAATCCATCTATTAGTGTACCACTTCTTCCTTTCCTGGCCATACAGTAAATACTTCAAATAATTCTGGTATTACGTGTGACTGTTTCACTGTTTGCATTTTGATAAGTGAAAATGCATCTAGTAATTTATAAAATCAGGAGGGTGTTTAAAACTATTTTTGTCACTTTTCTAAACATTTCTAACTACATTTGTTAATCTTTATGAAATACACACAAATTAAAATAATGTCAATAATGGTTACTGAAGGACAAAAGTATGTTGTTTAGATGCTACTGGTAGTCAAAAAGTGTCATTTAGGATTTGGATTTTAGGTTATTGGCATAAACTTGAATATATACCTCCATGGTTATTGGTGGTTCAATTCCTCTCAATCCAATTACAGGAAGTATTTTAAATAGTTTGATGTTTTTGTGTCTCTATGTTGTTCATTTATGCGTTGCGTCATTAATTTCAGAGTAAATAGATCATTTTGCTTCAGTTTATGAACTGTCACGGCCATGATGAACCCATCCTGAGAGCTCAAGCGCCCCCCTGCGGTCTGTGAGCGAACTGTTTCCGGTTTCTCCGGTACGTCGTCGCCGCTGACGAACATCCGGGTATTCTGTCGAGATGGTCATGGCGGAGGGTGCTGCAGTTCTCAGGAGGAATCGGCCTGGAACCAAGGCTAAGGTTTGATTTGCCCCCACAGGAACACCTCAGTAATTCTTTCAGAGGTTCACACGACTGGGTCAAGCTGAACCCGTAAAGTCGCGCTTCTTTTATAGATGGTTCGATTCAGTTGTCTTTGGCATGGGCACCGTCTATTTTCTGGAGCAGCCTTAATCTAAAGGAGATTTGATGTTGCCCATTTTAGACTGAGAATAACTTTTTAATGGTTGTTTTTTTAAATAATTGATCATCATAATCGATATTCCGTAGGCGTTTACACATTATTATTGAAAGCACACGTGTGACTTGGATAAGAATGTTTTTTTTTTAGCTGTGCAGGAAGTAGACTTACCCATCATGTTGACGATGTCAAGCTAATTAGCTCGAAAGCCTCGTAGCTTTATGTTTGTTAGTATGAATTTTAGCTAAAACATTTTTCCTGACAACAAAAAATGACCCCACAGGATAGTCTGCAGACAACGAACAGTCGTCAGTTTTTACGTTATTAGACTAAATTAAACTATGTGTCAACGCTCTGGTAGCTAGCACTGTTAGCTGACCTTTTCCCCTGAACTGTAAACACTGACTTCTGTGTGCAGGACTTTTACAACTGGCCTGATGAATCATTTGAGGAGATGGACAGTACTCTGGCTGTTCAACAGGTGTGATTTACGAGTTTTGTACTGAACTTACTGTTATTGTGTTTAGAGCTTAGAACAGTGTGTTCTGTGGCTTTTCATCAACACACACACATCCTTGTTCTTGCATCAAACTGAGGACTTTCTATTGACTTTAATTCATTTTTGTAACGGTATTTATGCCTAACTTAGACATTTTCCCTAATGCTACCCATTGCTAGTTTCTTAACCCTAACCTGAACCTAAACCTGTTTCACACCAAACCTAACTAGTAGAGCTGCAAAAAACGTGAGGTCTTTACACTAAAGACCTCACTTTGATAGTAACTATTTTGCAAGTGGTCCTCACTCTGTAGCAGAAACAAGTATGTATATATATACACACACAGGCATTTACATCATCAATGATTTTAGAAAATTGACTGTTGGTAACATTAACTTGGAAATTGGTCCAAGCTATTTAGAGTACACTGAAAGTGATTAGTAACAATCAAATAAAATTATTTGAGATCAGTGTTAAGCTGGGAGAAATCAATTTACTATCAGACATAGTGTTTGTTAATAGGTTAATTCAAGCAAGACTGAACAGGAGTAAAATTTGCTTGTGGAAAAACACAAGAGTTATAGAATAATGTTGGGTCAAAGGAGAACAAACTGGAGAAGTTTGTCTATAATGAACAGCATCCTGTCTGGGGGAAACATCTGTCCTCAGACCTCAAAGGAAAGAAGCAATGGTGCAAAATAAACCAAAATAACTGTTTTGTTCTGTTTTGAAGTAGTAGAGAAGAAAAACATGAGCAAAATCAGGCTTGATATCAGCATATGGTACTTTCTCAGCTGCTTATTTTAAAGTGACTTTTCTCATAAACAAAAAAAAGTTGTAAACCCACTAACTTTAAAACATGGCAACAACATTGTGGTTGAATATGTAATTTTTTTGTGTAGCCACTGCAGGTAGATGTATTTGTGTAATAATGTGTTGTGGGCTTCTTTTTCAGTATATTCAGCAGAATATTCGATCAGATTGCTCCAACATTGACAAAATCCTGGAGCCTCCAGAGGGTCAGGATGAGGGGGTGTGGAAGTATGAGCACCTCAGGTAAAATAGTCTTTGTCCTGTTTGTTTTGTACCTGCAGACTGCTCAGCTTTGTTTATGCACACAGTTTCTGAAAGGTGGAATTGATATTGATGTTTGGCATCTTTTGATTTAAAAATACAAATTAGTAATTCACTTCTGTCTGCACTCATTTCTTTCTTTTTTTTTTTCTAGAAATATTCTTGTTATAATTTTTCTGTTATTCAGACACAAAAAAACAACATACTCTACAATCCCTCCCCCCACCCCAAAAACCCAGAGCTCACTTCGTCAGCACAAAATAAAATGTAGTTTACATGTTACTGTGTTTAACAAGATGTTGGAAGAGTAACCAAACATCTAATGTCTTCAAGCTTCTCTTTAGTTATGAGTCAGTGTTTCCATTGCCAGGTTGTTGCTCAATAGTTTGATCCATCCATTTATCTTTGGTCTTTGTGTTGTCAAGTTCAGAGCCTGTAAAAAAACCCCTAAAACTCACAAGTTCCCTTCTCTGTCCACAAGTGTCCTTTAAAGCCATCAGGACACATGTGCAGTCAGCAGAGTTTACTGTTCATTGGCACATCTTGTTCAGTCAGTCAAGAAATGGACATGGTAACAACCTATCATTGAAATTGGCATCCCACCCCATCTTTCTAAGGAATCTCTGTATGTTTGTTTGATCCAGGTGGTTTTAATGTAAAATCATTAAATGCAACATTCTGTTTACCAGAAACTAAGCTTGTTTTGCCACTGACTTCTGTAATTAAACACTTGGAAGTGTGTTTTGTTACAAACTTTACGTTCTGTATGAATCTTTGTAATTTTCCCTTGGCTGATAGGACAGAGACTCTTAAATCTCCCTCTAACCTGCTCATTGATGGACAGGCTTATTTGTCAGCACGACTTCAAAAGCTGTGAACATAAATCCTCAGTCCTCTTAAAAATAAAAGCTAGTTTCAAAATGAAAACAGGGATTTTGGAGGATTTATATTTGTTTCTGATTTTACTTCTTTTATTGACATTTATTTATTTAATAAAAATAAACTTAAAATCTTTTTTTAGTGTATTTCATTCACTAAACAAAACTATCTAATAGAGACTATTAGAGACTGCCACCTTTGTTTCCAGATAAATTTACCCTATAAGCAAATGAAACCACCACAGGCTACATTTGAAAGGTAAAAATCTACACTTTTGTGGATTTAAATATATAAAATAGACATGAATAATAACATATTCTTTGAATGAAAAGTTAAAACTAATATTCATGTTTCTGTTTGTTTACAGTAAGGTTATTTTGAGTTTGTGTCACTCTGAGATATATTTTTAATTTGTTCAGCTGGAATGACATTATTTTGCCATTTTTCAGCAAAGTTTTTGTCTGTTTGTTCTGTCCCAGATGTGCTCAGCTTTCCTGTTCAGAAGTGTCAGGGTGGAATGGAGGGAGTAGGTTGTTAAGGAGGAGGTTCAGTTTAGGCTTAGAGGAGAAAGGATGATCTGACATTTGTGTTCTTATTTGTTCTGCAGGCAGTTCTGTTTGGAGCTTAATGGACTTGCTGTAAAACTGCAGGTGAGTCCGTTTCTTTTATCAAACCAGAAACTGACATGATATATTGAAGATAAATAAACAGTTTGTTTTTTCACCTGCAGAGCGAGTGTCATCCTGACACCTGCACTCAGATGACGGCCACAGAACAGTGGATCTTTTTATGTGCTGCCCACAAGACCCCCAAAGAGGTGAGTTCAGTCCCAAACCCATTCTAACAGTGTGAGGAGAAGTGCCTGTCACTGACGTGTGTGTGTGTGTGCTGCTTCCATAGTGCCCTGCCATCGATTACACCAGGCACACGCTGGACGGAGCTGCCTGTCTTCTCAATAGCAACAAATACTTTCCCAGCAGGTCAGTTCAACCACAGATTGATAGTTTATGCTCAGTTTCACTGTTCTGATGGTGTCTTTATTTGTTGTAGTTGAGGATAATTTCTAAAATCCCTTCTCTCATGTTTTACTCAGTAGACCTTTGTTTGAGACTTTCTAGTTGACTCACAAACACAGACCTTAGCTGATACTAGCACACAGATACAGACCAGCTGGCCCTGTTTTTACAGCCAGCTTTAAAAGCAGGGCACATTCCAGCTCCTGTCTATGTGCACTGTGTGCATTTAGTTAGCTCTTAAAGGTTTCAATTGGTATGCTAATGTAAATTCAGATAAACACATTAATCCTTGATGCTCACAAGCAGCATGTAGCCTAAAGGCTCAAAGTGGTCCTCAGCATACTAATGAGCAATGAAAATGTCTGCTGGCATCTCAAGACTATCAAAACTTTTTGTGAGTGAAATGTGTTGCTAAGTGTCAGAAAGCTGTGTCAGACACAAGTCTGAGAATAATGACCCAAAACACAGAGCTAAAACACTGAAGAATGCTTTAAAACACAGCATGGGACTGTTCTGAAGTGGCCATCTGAGCCCTGATCTAAATCCTGTTGACCGTCTGTGGAAGGACATGAAACCTGGAGAAGAAACTCCTGAAACCTGAGACCACTGCAGCAGTTTGTTCAGGAGTGGAACAAAATACCTGTGGACAGGTGCAAAAGTCTCACTGTTACAGAAATGACTGTTTGCCTCAAAAGGTTGTAGAAAAAAGTATTAAGAGTACCAACCTCTTTGTTAAAACCAGTTGTATTAGACTGTTCTTAAAATAATCCTGTTTTACCAAAATTCAATTCAAATTTCAATTTATTTCAGTGACTGTTGTGTTTTTTCTTTCTTTAACAAAGCAACACAAGCCGATTTGTCTGTATTTTCCACACATCAACTCTTTTTTTTTCTGTCTCTTGTGTTTTCAGGGTGAGCATCAAGGAGTCATCAGTGGCCAAGCTGGGCTCTGTTTGTCGTCGCATCTATAGGATATTCTCCCATGCTTACTTCCATCATCGTCAGATATTTGACAAGTATGAGGTGGGTTTAAACGTCCCCCTCCTGGTCTACTCATGTTCTCCCAGTTACACATCTATGAGCTCTTTCCAATACAGGCTTACCCCACATGTCTGTTGTTTTTCTCTGCATTTCAATTCAGTTTTCTTAGTATCTGTTCCATGCCTTAAGTCATAAATAATAAATAAAAATTCTATAAAAAAAACCAAACAAATGAAAGTCAAGCCGGGTTCCCACCAAACACGCTTTGAGCAGCCAAAGCAGCCAGTTTACATGCAAAGACTATGGTGGATGCGCATCTAGGAGCAGCGCAGCATGTTTTGCCAGTTTAATTTTGTCAGTCAGTGTGTCTGTATACAGAGCTGCAGATCCTCACTGATGTTTGGTGACATGGTGTGAACCACACTCAACATGGACCAGAGGAAGAGAAGGAAAGAGTTGTCTCAGGAGATTAGAAAGAAAATTATAGACAAACATGTTAAAGGTAAAGGTTATAAGACCATCTCCAAGC
>JAUBOC010000160.1:19756038-19766318 GCA_032275365.1 Anablepsoides cearensis | reverse complement strand
GAGCAGCTTGTTGAGTAACTGGCGGCGGGTGGTGTTTCAGCTGCTTATATTGACTAAATACATCCTGTTTTCACCATGGCTGAATGTAGTAAACAACTCTTCAGTGACGAGCACGGTTAGATTTATCGCGCTACGATATAATGGAGACGTTAATGCGTGGAGACTTTAACGTGCTTTTATTGTGAAAAGCCAGAGGGAAGTAGTTTTTTAGTAGAGCTGAGTTGACTGGTGTGGTGTCCTGGTAAGTTTTAAGAAACACAATGATATACCCGATAACCTTTCACGATCGGACCAAAATGCAAGATTACTGTCTACAACCAGGCAAAGAAGAAAAGACGTATTAGAGGAGGGAAACAGTGATACAGACAGAGGTATAGTAATAAAAAAGTCAATAAGCAACGTTTGTACATTTTATTATCAGCTCAGGTGTGATGGAAAAAAAATACAGTTACATACCTTGAAACCGGTGTAATTGTTGAAAATACCGTGATATAAAATTTGGGTCATACCGCCCAGCTCTAGAGGTTTCCATCTCGCTCTATGTTCACCAGATAGTCCAAAAAAGGCAGCTTGTTGTTATTTGCATTCTCCATTGTGAACTTGTTGTTATCCACAGTGTTGATGTGTCTAGTGAAAGCTTCCACTTCTTTTTATGGATTTTGACCCAAGTTTCATCCACATATCTGAACCATTGGCTGTGAGTAGATCCTCTAAAAGTGGCCAGGGCTCTCTGTTCCATGTCCTCCGTGTAGAGGTTGGCCACAATCAGTGATATAGGGATCCCATGGCACAACCATGTTTCTATAAAAGCTGTCATTAAACTTGAAATAAGTGGTGGAGAGACAAAGGACAGCAAAGTACATATCTGGTGCGGGGTGAGATTGGTCCTATTGTTGAGGTTGTTATCCTGTTGGAGACTTTTCCTGACTGATGTAGGTATACAGGTGAAAAGTTAAGTGACATCAAAAGATACAAGAGTTTCTCCTGGTGCCACCTTCAAATGTTTAACTTTGTTGGCAAAATCTGTGGAGTTCTCAGTGTGGTGTGTGGTGTGTTTCCCACTAGAGGAGCCAAAATACCTGAAAAATGTTTAGCAATGTTATATGTCACAGAGTTGATGCATGCTTACAATGGGTCTAAGTGGTGTGCCTATTTTGTGGATTTTGGGAAGTCTATATAAGCATGGAGTGGCTTCGCCTGGATATAGTCTGTACTACAGAGATCGGTTGATTATAGGGATGTCCCAATCAGATACTCAGTATCGGTATCGGTGACAGATATGGCCATTTTTTGAAAATCGGGTAGAAACGGATTTAGTTATGTGATTGGGTCAATCCAGTTTTTGCGACAGTTTACAGCATCATCATGCTTTACAACGGCTGTTAAGAAGTCAAGACACACACAAGTATGTAACCATGTCCACAG
Source organism: Anablepsoides cearensis (assembly GCA_032275365.1). Classification (NCBI taxonomy): domain Eukaryota; kingdom Metazoa; phylum Chordata; class Actinopteri; order Cyprinodontiformes; family Rivulidae; genus Anablepsoides; species Anablepsoides cearensis. The sequence goes on along the minus strand of JAUBOC010000160.1, from coordinate 19,764,893 downwards.
TGTGGGAACACTTTTCAATAGAAAACAATGATGCTGAAACTGCATCTTGCAAACTGGATGTTTCTCGTGGTGGAACAGCAGGGCTCGTTTTAATACTACCAACCTTGTCACTTGGAAAGAAATAAAGAAATAAATCTATTGGATCGGTATTGGATTGGTATCAGAAAGACTAATCATTTAAAAAATCTTATTGTATCGGGAGCCAAAAAATCTGGATCGGGACATCCCTAGTTCATTATCTTGTCTTTTTTAAGTTGTTTGAGGTAGTCTGTGATCTTCTTTTTGTAGATGCTGGTGGGATATTTTTTTAAAGTTTGATATGTGTTGGTGTCATCTAGCAGTGTATGCATTTTGTCCTGGTAGTCCTTGGTGTTGAGTATCACTGGGTATCTACTTTTGTCTGCTGGTAGTTACTGCTTTCCTTTCTTGTGGGGTGAGGTTGGATAATATGGCTAATTTCCGATCACCGGTTAACTCAACATGCACATCTTTGCACTGAGAAAGGGAGGAAATTTGAGCACCCTAAGAAAACCCATGCATGTATGAGGAGAACAAGCAAACCTAACACAAAAAGGCCTCAGCTGGGTTTCAAACCTTTGACCTTTCTGCGAGGCAACAATGTGCTACCATGCCACCTACTGCATGAAAGATTCACTGATACAGATGAACAAATCTGTAACTGGCAGCTCGTTGATTATCATTTTCACTCGTTCATGCGTTGTAATTCAAGCCTCAGCCAGTGGAGCTAGAAGGGCTACCAGATGCTGTTTCATTACATTTACAGAGGGTCTTACAGAGATGTTAATCGTAATCAAATTAAACATATTAGACTCAGGTTGTTATCAGTCTCCCCCCACCCCCAAGTAAACCCTCTGGAATAAGCTCACAGCTTATTGCATAACAGCCCATAAAGCAGATCCACTCTGTGGTAGTCATGAAGCAGGGGAGAGCAGTGTGGGATTATTGCTGTGAAGAAACACAAACACACAGGTTTTATAGGATCAGGTTCACGGGAACATTAGTGGAGGTTTCCCCAACGAGATGAACTGTCAGTTCTCTGTTGGGATTCAGTGAAGAAACTCCAGACTTCACAAGTTGTCTCTCAGTCTTCTGCATCACTTTACATTAGTGACACTTACTGACAGTAAAGGTTGTCTGAGGAGTCATATTTAAACCTGTGTTGAGTTATCTAAGACCCCATCTACACTACTACAGTTATCATTTCTTCTCAGTTATTTGTCTTTACACTGCACAAAGTTTAATGGTGACAGGGTTGGTATAAAACAAGACATGGAAAAATGTCAATTCAAACTGGAAAGACTCACACACAGAAAGACAGCAGATAAACAGTCTTCTTAACAAAAGAAAGTTGTTTGGTGCTCGGGCCCCGGCAGAAAACATGGCTGCTACACACTACTGTGAGCCAGCGATCAGCTTGAGATTAGGATTATTGTCTTCCCCCCGGGGACCGACACTGGTGGTGGTATGGAGGCCGGAGAGTGGAGGGAGCCTAGAAGAGCTGGAGGTTGAAGGTGGAGGTGGGTCGAAATCGTCTGAGAAGCAGGGGACCCTGAATGACCCTCATTTTTCGGCTTGGGCGAGATGGTTGGTGCGTCGGGGCGAGGATCTGATTCTGATTGACTACAGCTGGGCGAGAGGCACGGCGATTAGATGGAGCAGGTGAGGAGGAAGGAGTCTTCCAGTCTGGATTTACACAAAAACTTCATAACACACAAAAAAACTGCTTTTGTATTTGTTTGTCTTTCCAGTCTTCAGAGTAATTATGAGTCTTTGCAGAGTAATCTGCTGTGTCATTGAATTTTGAAAAGTTCCTTTTCTTCTTTCTACACAGACAACTCCATTTTGGAAAACGTTTAAGAAAATTAAAAGGTATTTTTTCCTCACAAAATAAATAAATAAATAAATGTTTATTTTAGTGCTGGGCATGTTAACGAAGCCGACACTTAACGGCAATCATTTTTTCTAACACGCCATAACGCAGTTTCTTTATATTTCTCAGTCTGATCTCTGTTCTCTGGGCTGCCTATGAAGATGCACACACAGACACACACAAACCCAGTGATCGCTGCGGGGAGGCGGGATCTTGATCACTATTGGCTTCAGACGGCCTTCATCCAACGTCTCATCCAATGAGAGCCTTTGTTGTTGAGCTGCAGCCGCTCACGTGAACCCAAACTGCAGCTGAGGGAAACATGCCTGAAGCTGCCAGATCCTTCTGGGCATTTTTTTAAAATTTTCCCAACAGTGGGCTGGAAGGAAGTAAAGTTATCTGTAAACTGTCTCCCCACCAGAGCTAAACTGTCTCAGAGGGAGGTTCTGCTGAGCAGCATGTGGGAGAAAGAGGAAAAAGACTGGCTTGCTTTGCTTATTTGTTTAAAGCTTTTGAAAATGCATTGCCCCTTTTTTATATGAAACAGTACCTAAAATGCTCTAAACATATTCGAGTCAGTTACATTGTGAACAGAATAATGAAATTAAATCAGGAATTCGAGGATTTTTTGTCATTTCAAATGCGTATTATGAGGAATAAAAGATAGATTAGGCCCCTGTTTGTCAGGAAAAAAAAAATACAATAAGCAACAAGAAGTTAAAATAAAAAACAAAAGGAAAAATGTACATAGTGTACATAATGTACACATGTATTGCAACATACAAACATACACATTCAGACATCATAGAGTGATCGTTTCTAAAAAAAAAATTGATTATTCGTGATTAATTGCAAAAATATCTTGAGACTAATCGCAATTAAAATTTTTGTCTATGCCCAGCACTAGTTTATATATATATATATATATGTGTGTGTGTGTGTAAATGTGTATGTCTGTGAACGAGAAGTTCAAATGATCCAGTTTGATCGTTAACATTTTGTAACAAACTTCTAAAGACCATTACTGGATTTATGCTGAGATTAAATTACACACAACCAGGTTCTGTTTATTAATTAAGAGACTTATGTAACTAAATTTGACATAAAGCATTAAATTCTTTTTGAAAGGTATTAAAAGATATTTTGCCTATTGAATAGGATCTAAGCTCATTATTTACTTCTGTCATGGAAGGATCCCTTACAGAAAACTTACAGAAAAGTTCTTCTCCAGATAGATAAAGAACTGCTGGGACCAGTGGTGTGCCGTCAGGGCCAGCAAAGCCTTCTCTGCTGGCCTAAACACAATCACAATCACTAGTTTACATTATAAAATATTTTATATTTATTACAATAATTAATAACATTATTGTTAATATATTATTATTTTTGAAACATCTGTTTTCTTCGTTTCATAGTTTTTCTTCTGGCTGCGCAGCTTCCAGCAGCTTGTATTTATTTTAGAGCTTTTATCCAGTCACATTTCAATCATCATCTATTGCTAGGGTCCACAAATCTGCCTCAGGCCTTCAGAACAAACAGCGAAGGGGTGAAACACACGGCAGTGAGACTGTTGCTTTGACCAATCAGGTGCTGAGTTGAACACAGCAGAGCCAGCTAGCTGGCCTCAGACAGCGTCAACATTTTCTCATGGTTTGATTGGCTGATTAGAGAGCAGGAGTCAGAACCGGGAAACTATAGATTTCTGTAGCGTCTTACAAGCTAAATGTTTCATGACATTCTCAGAGTTACAGAAAAAAAAACTTATGACAAAAATACAAAAGAACAGACTGGACTTTCAGTGTTAGCTTCATGGTGGTGATAGAAAAGGATTTATTGTTGAAACGGAAATGCACATTTTCGCCATGTTTGATCACGTAAAGAGGCTAACAGCTGGTCACTGTATAAGACATGAAATTATTCTCGATCAATAATCACCATCAAATCATCGCCCAGGCCTCCTGCTCAGCCCTGTTTGTCACTCGTTCCATAGTGTGGCTGCAGTGAATTTAAATTTTCTCTTTGACTTCATAGTAGCAGACGTTCTTTCAAGAACTGGCTTTTAATGCAGAAAAAGGCATATAGTTTTTTTTTTGTTGTGTACATGCCATAAACTATCCTAATGCTTCACTTCAGTGCTTCAAAGTTTTGCCTTTGGCAAGGCATTTTTAGGACCTCATTAAAATTTCAAAACTTTTTTTTATTGATTTGTTCATGTCTGCATCTCTGTAAATCAAAAAATGAACTAGAACTCATATTAGAACCATTAGAACCCTTATTGGTCACTGGCAGTTTTATTAACTTTTTACCCAAAAAGGGGTAATGCCCTGAAAAAGGAAGTGATGAGAATTTGCTTCACTCTGTGGCATCTGACCAGATCTACTCTAACACTAGTCACTTCTTTAAAAACAAACTCTGTTAAATTTTAAATGGATTTTCACTGATTTTTAAAATGTATTATAATGCTATTTACATTGTTTTTAAAGAAAAAAACGTTTGTTTTGTATGCTGTCTGCTTCAGGGATTCCTGCTGGTACTTCTGTCAGTGTCTAACATCTGTTCTGATAAGTAATCATGCTAATCAAAGAGATAATTACATGTGGGAGCAGCTTATGGAGCTCACTAATGCCGTAAGACCCCAAATCCCTAATGACTTGAAAGATGTCACAGATGTAGGGCAGGAGCAAAACGAAGAGTAAAGAACAATGTTTACATTATTTTCTCCTTGATTACCCCAGAGATTGTAAGAATCTAAACAAAATGGACAACAACCGTGCGCTAATAAGGACAGCATGGATCTCTGGGGAAATCTTTATTATGTAAGAAGATCTTCTGGACATTGACTTTTTCAGTCAGTCTTTTGGACCACAGCTGTGGGCATTCAGACACTTCAAAGTGACAAACTCAAGCTGCTTTGGCTATTTTCAATGATGCTACAAGACCAGGATAAGATGCATTTTTTTTTGCCCCCATAACATTTTTTTCTGATCTACTATAATTTTTTTTTCTTTAACATGGGGCTGCATAATATTAGGAAAACTTGGGATGTGTGCTGAAACTGTGATACAATATAAAGTATACGATAAACCAACATTTTCCTCACATCTTACTTTTTTGCTTGTCTTCACTATCATCTAAACCAGGTGTGGGCATCAAGGCCAGTGAGAATCTGTTACTCACCACATAAGTCATTATACAAAACATGAATGAATGGTACTTGTAACAGTTCAAGCAGTCCTTTGCATTATTAATATTTCACTCATTGATATTGTAATAATGAATAGTGAAAATAACGTGCAGCCCTGAATGTGGTCAAAATAAGTCTTATGTTTGGAATCGTGCCTACACACTGTCTGTGATTATAGAACCACATTGGTGAGCAAAAAAAGAATAAACGACATCAATGTTCAGAATATTATTTGTAAAACTGACTGTTAAAGCCGTGTTTGTGTTTTTATGGTCAGTTGGTTGTGGCAGCCATCTTGAATCAGGTTGCCTCCAAAAATATGTCAGTTGTAGATGTACTTATAATGATTACTTTGTGCAAGTTGTTTTAAAATCTGTCCAGTGGTTCATGAGAAATTCTGCAAACAGACACTTGTATACACAGGTGCAAACATTATTGTCTGCTTCATGGTGTCAGGGGATACAAATTACAACCTAAGGTTTGTTTTCAGTAATATTTTCATACAGATCCTGTGAACCTAATTTCCCTCTGGGATAAATAAAGTATTTTTGAATTGAATTGAATTGAATTGAATAGAAATACTCATGAGCTGGGAAAGTGGAGTTTAAAAATGCAAATTACACAGATGTTCCTCAGTTCCTGAAAGTCCTGGAATTTCATGTGAAGGCCACGGTGGGAGCCCTGTTTGTTTGATATGAGTTTATTTTTGTCCTCAGAGTGCCTTATCCTGCTCTGCCTGCTTCTTTCCCATCTGCACTCCGTGAAACATTCTAATCCCAGGTTCATCCTTTCATTTAACGCTATGATGTTCTCTTTTCTGTTCCTTTCTGCATTGTTCTCACTTTGATCAGGCTTTCTGTTCTGTCCGCTTCATGCTGTACCGAGGCGTGAACAATGATTTGTTTGCACCATAGTCCTGGACACTGGTCAAGTAGAATGACAATGTGTCCCTGTGATGCTGTTTGTGTCTGCCCTTGTCTGCTGGTATCACCCAGCTCCTGGTTCCACATCTGTGGGGGAACAGCTGTCTGTTCACAGCTGCCAGTCAAGTTTGTGTGAGTGCCAGTAGAAAAAACACATATTTATTATTGTTTCTCAAAGATTCCATTTTTCAATCTTGGACAGGCTTCCCGCCTCCTAGGCACAAAAAGAAAATTTGTGAAAGGAAAATTGAAACAAATATTTTCAATTCAAATCAATTCAGTTTATTTATATAGCGCCAAGTCTGAACATACGTTGTCTCAGGGCACTGTACATGAAAAAAGAACAATCTAAAGAAGAAGCCAGCAGATTGCGTTGAATCTCTTCTACACAGTCTCCATCCTGAGTAAACAGTGGAGAGGAAAAACTCCCTGCTAATCAGGAAGACACCTCCAGCAGAACCAGGCTCAGGACAGGCGGCCATCTGCCTCGACCGGCTGGTTTGAAAAAAAGTAAAAGTAGGTACTCATTCAAAAATGGGTAATGTTTGTACATAGCTAAAGCAGAAAACAAATATTCTTATACTTTCTGAATTAAAGAAGCTTTTTAGTTTAGATGTATTCTCAAAAGATGAGAGCAGGCAGTCAGTGTTCCAACAGTCCTCAAGCAGTAGTAGTAGTCGTAGTAGTTAATGGCAATCACCGGTGCAAATATCCAGAAAGTACAATTCGGCGCAATAATGATTGAAAACACCCCAACTTGTAACTACAAGTTTGTAAAAAAAAGATCTATTAGTTTTTAAATATTTTTATTTGATAACTGCGGTCACTTGTATTGATCAAAGCAAACTTAGCCAAACACTTTGTATTTCGCTTCCAGGGAATAACCCAAAGATCAGCTGGAAGCACGATAAAATATTTTTAATTTGGTCAGAAACTTGCACTGTGTTGGGATCTAATCAGCATTATATATATGCCATATCTGACTCATGTTGTCTCCCTGGATCATTCAGGACACGAGACTCTTTACCACAGCCTCGGCTGAGCTCTGTCCGTCTCAGACAACACCAGCCCCGGACAGCAGAGGTGGAGTGGTGCGCTGCCTTTTTATCTCTTCCCACTGTCTGCCAGTGTTCTAAACACACGTTCTTGTTTACCAGTTTCTGCTGGACGTACATCGGGCTGGGGTAAGTGTGTGTGTTTGTGAACCTGCTGGTTCAACACAGAGAGCAGTGCAAGGCAGTCAGCCCCCTCCTCCTCTTTTCACCCCAGGCTGTGAGGGGCAGTCAGGCTGTGGAGCTTAGTGGAGCTAAAGTCTTATCAGATCAGCTGCTGGTTCAAAGGTTGATTCAGGATACATGAAGCCTTGTGTTCATATTAGCACTAACATGCTAATATGAAGCTGTAACAGAGCTATGCTATGCTAGGTGTTCCTCCCCCTGACTGCTGCAGGGGCGTGTCTAAGAGAGAGGCTTTTATATCAGAACACTGCAGCTATGATGAAACCATGGAAAAGACACGTCATTGTGAAGAAGCCATTACCCAATATAAAAATTAGGCTGCAGTACCACTGTTAAACCCATAGTTGGCAGCACAAAGACGTTTTTACACCAAATATTACAGATTTGAATAAATCTGCACAAAAATGTCAAAATTAGCACAGAAACAGTACTATATAACCTTTTAGACACATTTTAGATAGTTTATCAGCTAAAAAAATAAATTTTGGGGAAAGTTCCTCTTACCATGAAATAAAAAAGGCCTTAATTACTAATGAAATGTCTAATATAAATCTTTAAGAGGTCTTAAAAATGTTACCATATTGTAATTTGTCTGATATATTAAAATAATTGGTAACATTTTTCACATATAATTTACCAAATACCTCTCAAAGCTAGATGTTTTGTGTTGATATATTATTTGGGTAAAATTGTTGCTAACTTGGTTTTTTCCATTTGTGAAGTTGATCTTAAATTTAATTTCAAGTGGCAATTAAAAAGTTCTTAAAAAACATAAATTTAACTTAACTTCAACTGTAGGAACCCTGTACGGCCAAGGCTGTTCAGAAAACATAACATATAAATATGACTGATATATTTACTTCTTACCTTCACTGATTCAAAGTTGCAGTCTTTGAATGTTGTCTTAGATTGGTGAGGGTACCACAGAATATACAACTGTGCGCTTGGACGTTTTTAAATATGTGGCAGGACTTGATTTCAATATTGTGCAATAAGACAAGAAACAGTCATAAATAGTCTCTGATTGGTCAAAATGTTTCTCATTTTAATACTCCACAATTAGTGAAGCAGACTGTCACTTCCTCTTGATCAAAGTTTCAGTTTGGTAGGTGTGATTCACACCTAACCTCAAAACATTTTTCTGTCCACATTGTTCTGTTTGTAAAAGAATCTCAGGATCTGTGAACTCTGAGTTGTAATCAGTGAGGTATTGATGGCAGTAGTTAATGATAATAACTAAAGGTTTAGTCTCTCAGATTTCATGTTTGTGGCTTTTCTACAAGCCAAAAATATGTTTTATTATGAATAACCATCATGTTTCACAAATAAACGTCTCTTTTAGGTATAAGGAGTACACATTTTTTACCTCCCTGAGCTTTGACTCAAAGGGCTAAAAATCAGTCATAATGCTCAATTCTGAATTTTTGCTCAGATTTGATTAGGTTGACATAAAGCAAGTAAAGCATCATTCAGACAAAAAGTGCTTTAAAATAAAAGCAAGCAAAAAAAAAGAACATACACCAAAAAATACAAATAAAACATATACACTCACCGGCCACTTTATTAGGTACACCATGCTAGTAACGGGTTGGACCCTCTTTTGCCTTCAGAACTGCCTC
>JAUBOC010000160.1:19533011-19545766 GCA_032275365.1 Anablepsoides cearensis | reverse complement strand
TAGCAACAACGGAACTGACAATATCACATGCATTGTCGGCAACAGCTGAAGGTGGAATGTAAACAGCTGCCAATACAACACTGGTGAACTCTCTTGGTAAATAATAAGGATGCACATTATGCTGCACTTGGTAAATGAGCTAAACCAATGTTCTGCTGTTTATGATAATAAAGGTTTAATCATCTTCACAGGTGAGAGAAGTTGATACAATTGAAGTTTAAAAGTTAACATCTAAGTTTTAGTGGGTAAATTACCTGTTGATTAGCTGTCCAAGAGTAGAGAAGAGCTGCTCCAGCAGCAGGCCTCTTTGCCCAAACATGCAGCATGTTCACTGAAGAGCACCGCTGCATGGGAGAGCCATGGGGCCGCGCGCTTTTGAGGACGTGACGGCAAAATTACTTTGCAGATTTTGGGGCATCTGTAGTTTACTGTTCACTTTCTAATGCAGAAGTGCAACTAAAGGCCACTGTGAACATTTCTTTTTGACACGGACACTTGATGATCCGAAGGGAAAAGGGTAGATGCTCAAGCACTACCTGACATCTATCTGTGCACATCCCTGATTTATTCAATTTAAACTATGAATCAGATATTCTGCTCAGGAGGCCTTGTGATGATTATATGATATATTTCTGTTGTTACTTTGGTGTAGTTTATTATTTGGGGAAATGCTGTCTGCTTGCAAAGAGTAATACTATATCACTCAACTGTTGGAAGGCTTGTCTCATTTCTTAAGTAGAACTTGAAAAAATAACCAATAGGTTGTTTTAGTTGAGCACAAGTAGTATAGATATAGATCATGGAAGCAGCAAGTCAAGGAGAGAAGCCCAGAGTCCTTCTTCCTAGTGACACTCTCCAGGTCATCCTGGGGGGATACTGACACATATCTGACCACTCCTACAGTTTCTCAGTCCTTCTTGGAGTCTCGTATTGTCCAAATGGGATGAATCAAAGTATATGGTTGAACCAACTCAATTACTTTCTTTTTTACTCAATGCAAAAAACAAACAAACAAACAAACAAAAAAACAGCAGCTTTACTCCAAGCTTCAACCCACATTTCTTGTTCTATCTCTAATACCAGACTGTGGCATCTTTCAGGCCTGCTGGCTAATACCATTTTCTTAAGGTTACTCTTTTTTAGCAAGAATATTTACACCTTCAGAAATCAAACAGAGTCAAAGTAAATATCCAGTCTAGGAAAACATTGCCCTGCTCTTCTTGAATCCAAGATTTGACAATATTCTTAGTTTTTTTTTTTAAATCATAAAGCTAAGACTTCCAGGATGTTTGAACAGTGTTATTTCTCAATAGTTGGAAAACAATCTTTGTTAAAAACAGAGACCACCACCTTAGTCTATAACACCAGTGGGTATGTCAGGTGTTGTTGTGGTTCTTCAACAGCTACAACAGCATATAACATATAAGTTTTAGTAAAATATTTACAATTTCTCTCTGTTAGTTCACTGCTACACTGTGTGCATATATGTTTATCAGGTAAATACAGGGCCTAATTAATCTGCTGGTAGGCCCTGGGCTCAGAGGTCCTGTAGCCACGTTTGGATTCCTGTAGTGGTCGTGCAAAATGAATCAGACATTACAACACTGAGCACACTTCAGATCAATAAATGATACTTACACAGATATTTACACAGCACCTTTCTAACCAACCAGGCTACTCAAAGCACTTCTTTTCACATCTTTTACAGTCTACTTATGGCAAAGCAGAGCCCCAGATCCATATCCTGCTTAGGGGACCTCAGGTGTCTAGGGCCACCCTGCCCCTCCAACACACACACATTTTAACCCAATAAATCAACATCACCTGTCTGCATAAACATTAATATTACCAGGACTAGCTGTGCTATGGTTTTAAAATATCACATTTTGGAATAACTGAAAATGACAACTTTCTACTTGAACATTAAAACCACATGATTGGTAAAAATACAGGTAAAGTATGCAAACAAAATCACTATAAAACCTCATTGTCTTTTAGGCTATATTTGATATTTGATAATTAAATGCATTGGTCAAAGTCAAAATTGTGTCACAATCTGGTTCCAAATAGAACACATGTTAATTACTTAAATTAAATATCATATAATTCTGTGTATTATTAAAATTTGCAGATAATTTATGATAAACTACAAACATTTAAAATAGTCACTACTACTACTATTACTACTACTAAAATAAAAAGCTAAATGAAAACAAAATTTTGCTTTAACACTGGTCATATAAATATCTTTTAGTATTAATATTGTTTTACTCCAAAATATAAAGCAGCAAAAAGACCAAATCAAAACGAAAAAACTCTACGTAGCGCAGTGTGCTCCTGTGCCAGCTGATCAACACCTGAGCCAACACCTGTCCTGTTTTCTCCCAGAACCAGTGAACCTGTTGGGATGTATGTCCCAGCAGCCCGGGTCAGTGTTTTAAAGGTGATCAGACTGGTCTCCCCTCACTGGTCCTCTCTGCTCCTCCTGCACTTCACTTAAAAATCACATTAAAGCTACATATTTGTTTGAAAAGCAATCATGTCCTAAAATATGTACTGACAGTGCCAAACCAGGAAACTGGTCAGGCAGGACTTCAACCAGATTTAGCTCTTTCCCCATTTTATACCAAACTTTAAGTTGTTTCACTGCTTCGAGCATTCAGGTTAACTGCTTAAAATGTATTAAGTATTTTCTCCATACTTCTCAGTGTTTAAGTGCACAAATCAGTTTGAAACTAAGAGAAAAAAGACACTGAATCAGCAGTAGGACTGAGAAGTTTGTGTCAGTGGGAGGCTAACAATAATGAAAAGCATGTCACTATGTTTCCTGCATCAATCTCTTTTCTTCTAAACCCCACCAACCCTTCTTAAAAACTAATGGGGCATTTCCTCCAATGCCACACCACCCAGAAACAGTGTTTACTCTTTGTTCCAGGGGGGCACACAGAGACACATAAACACATGCGCACGCACACAGAGATCAAACAGCACCGTGTGTATTTTTGAGGAAATAAATATGAGTATATAAGAATGACAGATGAACTTCATGAGGGTGGACATGTTCAGAAGACATATACGAACAAATCTGTTGGTTACCTTACATCTCACTGAAACAATGCTTCATTTTTCTCAAAGTCATTCAGCTTTAAGCAACTGTCTGATGTATATCTCCATGCTTTTAGTTTGTGAAGACAAAACAAACAAAGTCGTGGAAAAAAGGGTTTTTGTCCCCCTTCTTAGGGCGAAGTGAGGAACTGGAAATACCCTTCATCCATCCATCTTGTGAGCTGGATAACTCAAAAACTAAGTGTGGTGCCAACTTCAATTTTGGTGTGTGGCTGCAACTAGTCATATAAAAGGGCCCCATTGAATATTGTATCGCCACGTCAAAATCCAAGATGGCCACTATCACATATATAAATAAGGTGGCAGCAACTTGTAAATAAAGTTTCTGTTCTTCAGAAATACCTAAATCAACTCCTGTTTTCCACTGTTCCTTTCTAACTTTCATTTTGATCTAGTTCTCAAAACTAGATTTTCAGAATATCAGAGAAGTGTTTCTAGCCTGTTTTGAATATGTTGTAAATATTATGAGTTTGTGGCATGAAGGAAATCTGTTCAGCAGAAACCCCTCTCTGATGCTAGTTGTAAAATCCACACAGGTAATGCTGTCGAGCAGCACAGCAGGTAACATGTACCTGTGTGTCCTGCGGCAGGTGGAGGACAGTGTGCAGCCTCTCTGTGTGGTGATGTCGGGACTCCTCCTCGTAGGCCATGTCCCTGTCAGCCTGGGGCAGTGTCAGAAACCTCCGGATGGTGCACAGGTTGTCCCACAGGGTGCGGTTCTCTGGGCTGGGGTTCTCCTTCCACCGAAGAAGCTCACACAGCCAGCCCTAAGGAAGAAGAACCTCTCTGTGAAAATACATTACTGACTTCATTATCACCTCCCACTGAAAGGCAAAGGTCAACAATAATATGTCTGTTTTTTTTGTGTCTTTACGTGTCTAATACCAAAATATCCCTTGAACCACTGTACAGATTTTATTGAAACTTGCTGAACATGCTCATTGTACGTCTATAACTGAATAACATTTGCAGTCAACCCACAGCTAAGTGACCTTACAAACACAAAGTAGGCTAACTCTCTCAGTTTTACAGTTTCTGACCTAGAATTTGTTGTGGTAGTAACTGAGACTGATCCACAACACATATTCTGAGGACTAACAAATTGTGTGAGATCTTTGTTCAAATAGTTGCTGATCAACTGTGTCCGTCTGTTAGCAAAATATCGCTCATAGCAGACAGGTGTGGTCTGTGGTGTGGTGTCAAGATGGCACTGCTGGCATGGCCAGTGGTTGGTCAGCCACATGTGGTCCAGGTCTGGCAATGCTGGCACTGTTTTTAACCCAACCACAACTGGCCCAGTGGTTTGATTTATGTGGTGCTGGCACAGGCATGGACCACCTCTGGCATACCACATCTGGGCCACCAAAGGGCCATCGTTCTTTGTGGTATTTGAGCTGAATGTTGAAGCATTGTGTGGGTCCAAACTGGGCCAGACAGATTCTGCTATGTGGGGTTCTATGAACCACTGGGCAAATTTTAATAAAACTGCTGGGAAAAAAGCACCTGGATCTACAACTGATTAATGTTTGAAGCTAACCCAATTCAAGAGGGTCACCACAGCAAACACTAAAACTGACTATATTTTAGTCAGTTTTATAGATATTGGGCAAACCTTTTAGTGTTGCTTAGTCATTTACAACAAATACACCAAGTAATAACTGTTATTTGCCAAAAACTAGCTTTACCTGTTAAAGTCAACCATGTTTGTAAATCATGGAGGATGTTTGAAATGTGTCACATTTAGCCTGTGTATGCTCATGTCAGGTCACTGTTAGCAAACAGTGTTTGCTCTATTGGTTAGCTGCTCCTAGTGGTGTTCTGATTAAGTTGTCCTATAGAAACACTCTGATAAAGTTTATTTCTTGCTCGACTTTACTATACTGTGGTTCAAAGTAAGGCTGAGGAAATTTTGAATGTTATGGTTTTTGAAAATTTAGAATAAATAACTGATTTAAATGACTAACTGTGGCAGAATTAAAGGGGAAATATGTAAAATCAACTTTTATGAGTTTTATATCATGTTATAATGTTATCCTCTCATCAAAAACATGTCCAGAGTCTTACTTTGACTCATTCATGTGTGAGAAATCCTGCAGTGTCCTGAGGCAGCAGGCAGGGGAGCAAAAATGGCCGTTTGGGACAAGAACCGCCTTTTGGGACCAGCTCCTCCTCTGGGCTGTCTCCAAGCTGAGCTTCCTCATCACAGAGCACACACACCCACATGGCCTGTGCTGAAAATAGCTGTAGTATTTTATCATAGTTTTAATTTCTCCTCTTACCATTCACTTGTGTCTTCATGTTCTGATATTTGCAAATGTGTTTTCAAAACAAAATTGAGAAGTTTGTATTTATTTTTTTTAAATATAGAGAAGTGCTCTGGCAAATACTGAATTATTTTTCATTTCTATGAGAGGAAGGGCACCTCAAAGCAGTTGCAGTTAGGGCACCCAGATGACTAGCACCGGACCTGTCTACAACTAAGCCAAATCCACTGAAGATACCAAAACAAATAATGTTTGGCTTTCACAAAAATTCATTTTACTTAATACAGTTTCCAGGTTAAAAAAATGGATGTAGTAGTAGTAGCTGTTCACAACTCATACTTGAAGTGTGACATCTTGTCATATCTTTGAGTATAACATTACTTTAAAGGTTTGACCAAAACAGATCAACTCTGTCATTTCTCAACCTCAGTCTAAACCTCTCTCATCAAAGGTAGAGGGCAATATGCATTCTTTGAAAGCCTGTATTATTTTCGTGTGACCTTGAACCTTCTGATGGACCCGCTCCAGCTTTGCACTCCTGACACTGAACAATGAAGAAGAGCAAGGAGGAGCTCAAAAAGAAAAGTTTAAGCTGTGCAAACCTGGTAGATAAAGGGCAGTTTTAAATCAAGCTGAAAAGTTGTGACCCTGCGGGATGCTTGATGAAGAGGAAGATAAAAAGAAAGAGAAGATGAAGAAGATTGAATTATGTCTGCTAGACTGCTTCAGTTTGTGACACCAGCTGTTGTGTTCAGCCAGCCTCCTCGGGCAACGTGCGTCGCTAATAGCCCTGATCATCTCTGCTCCTCGCTCTCCGTCCTCATGGCCAGCTGCAGCAGATGGGTGCACTGAGCCATGACCCTGCACCACCCCCAGAACACCCTCCTCCAAACCCTCACCACAACCTGGGGGACAGCATTCATGACACACAACCACACTCTCTCTCACACATACACAAAGGCAACACACTTAAAGTATGAATGTTTCTGTGCTGTGACACACTGAACTATACTGAAACGACTTCTGATGACATCCCAAAATGAAAAGTTTTACCTGTGTGAGAAGCTACTCTGACTCTGTGAGGTGTAGGAGTGTACAGATCAATCCAAATATTATTATCAATACCAACAGGGTTCACAAATTGGATTGCTAATATCATAATGAGAACAATACTTTGTTTGCTTCTCTTCTTTAAGTACATTGCGCCCATTCCAAAATTGCTATGAAAAACCATTTATAGCAATTTTGGTATAAAACAAATATCAAGAACTCTGTAAATTCAAAAACTTTACTTCTATAATTTAATCTTTTTTTAATCTAATGTCAAGGAATCACTGGAACTCTCAACCTGTCCCCACCTTTAGTGCTTGATCTGCAGCTGACTTTGGTCAATAGTACCAATCATATTTATATGAAACGTTCAGGAAATGTTTACTACACGTTTGTAGACATATCGTCTGATCTGCGGCTGTATGTTTTGGACACTCGGATGAAGAGAGGAGCTGAGCTGTCAACTGATCACCACCTGGTAGTGAGTTGGATCAGATGGCGGGGGAAGATGCCAGACAGACCCGGTAGACCCAAACGTGTAGTGAGGGTTTGCTGGGAATGCCATTGCAAAAGAACCCATCAGAAAGATCTTCAACTCACACCTCCGAGAGAACTTTAACCACATCCAAGCCGAGGCGGAGGACATTAAGTCTGAGTGGGCTATATTTTGCACCTCAATTGTTGAAGCGACTGCCTTGAGCTGTGGCCACAAGGTTGTCGGTGCTTTTCACAGTAGCCATCCTCGAACTCAGTGGTGGACACCCCGGATAAGGGAAGCTGTAAAGCTGAAGAAGGAGTCCTATCTGGCCTTGTTGGCTGGTAGAACTCCAGAGGCAGCTGAGGAGTATTCACAGGCCAAGCAAGCCACAGGCCTGGCTGTTGCTGAGGCAAAAAACTCGGATGTGGGAGAAGTTCTGTGAGGCCTTGGACAAAGACTCCAAGCTCAGAGGAAATTCTGGCAAACCATCTGGCGACTGAGGCGAGGGAAGCAGAACTTCACTGTGCTCAGTGAAGGTGGTGTGCTGTTGACCTCAAACAGTGATGTCATCGGGAGAAGGAAGGAATACTTCTTGGATGATCTCCATCCCAGTGGCACATCTTCTATGGAAGAAGCAGAGTCTGAAGACTTCAGGGTCCATAACTGGGGCTGAGGTTGCTGAGGTGTTTAAAAAGCTCCATGGTGGCAGGGGTAGATGAGATCTGCCCTGATTTCCTCAAGGCTATGGATGTTGTGGGGTTGACATGCCTTTGCAGCATCGTGTGGACATCGGGGGCAGTGCCATTGGATTGACAGGGTGGTTCCCCTCTTCAAAAAGGGGGACCAGAGGGTATGCTCCAATTACATCATAAATAGCATCACTCTCCTTAGCCTCCCGTCCTAACGTCTTTTCAGGGGTACTGGAGAAAAGTGTTGGATCAATAGTCGAACCTGAGATTCTGGAGGAACAATGTTGGTTCCATCCTGGCCGTGGAACATTGGACCAACTCTTTACCCTCACTAGTGTCCTTGAGGGGTCATGGGAGTTTTCTAATCCAGTCTACATGTGATTTGTGGACTTGGAGAAAGCATTCAATCTTGTTCCTTGACGTACATTGTGGGGGGTGCTACGTGAGTATTGGATTGTGGGTCTGTTGTTATGGGCCATTCAGTTCTTATACAAGCAGTGCAAGAGTTTGGTTTGCATTGCTGGTAGTAAGTCAGACCTCTTCAGAGTGGAAGTTGGACTCTACCAAGGTTGCCCGTTGTCACAGATTCTGTTCATAACTTACATGGACAGAATTTCTTGGTGCAGCCAGGGGGTGGAGGAAGTCTGGTTCAGTGGCCTCAAGATTTCATCTATGCTGTTGATGCAGATGATGTGATTCTGTTGGCATCATTGTGCCATGATCTTTAGCTCTCACTGGAGAAGTTTGCAGCTGAGTGTGAAGCAGCTGGGATGAGCACATCTCGATTGAGGACCATGGAGGGGGTCCTCAATCGGAAAAGGGTGGATTGCTCTCTCCAGGTTGAGGGTGAAATTCTGCCTCAAGTGGAGGAGTTCATGTATCTTGGGGTCTTGTTCACGAGTGAGGGAAAAATGAAGCTTGAGATTGATAGACGGATCAGTGCAGCTTCTGCAGTTTTGCGTACTCTGTACCGGTCTGTTGTGTAGAAGAGGGAGCTGGGCTGTAAGGCAAAGCTCTCTGTTTACCGATAAGTCTATGTTCCTACCCTCACCTATGGCCATAAACTTTGAGTAGTGAGCGAAAGAATGACATTTCGAATACAAGCGATCGAAATGAGTTTTCTCCGCAGGGTAGCTGGACTCTCCCTTAGAGATAGGATAAGAAGTTCAGTTATCCAGGAGATACTCAGAGTAGAGCTGCTGCTCCTCCACATCAAGAGGAGCCAGTTGAGGGGGTTTGAGCATCTGATAGAGATGCCTCCTGGACGCCTCCATAGAGAGGTACTTCAGGCATGTCCAACTGGGAGGAGACCTCGAGGAAGACCCAGGACACACTGGAGAGACTATGTCTCTCTGCTGGGCTGGGAACACCTTCCTCACAGAAGAGCTGGAAGAGGTGGCTGGGACAAGAGAGGTCTGGGCTTCCCTGTTCAAGCTGCTGCCCCCATGACCCAACATCGGATAAAACAGAAGTTAATGGATGGATGGAAATATAAAATATATTAATTATATATATATATATATATATTTGCTCTATGTATTTTTCACTTAAAAACTGATTCATCCTTCAGTTTAGATCAGATAAATGAAAAGGTAAATAAATAAATATTTATTTTATTTTATATTTATAATAAGATTTTTTCCAGAAGAGACAGTCTAGCAGTCAGACTGATTTTTAATTTAATTTTTTTATCACCTTGTGTCCTGTCACACAGCAATAAAAGAATGCAACCTTTTTGGTGCCTGCTTCAAAATACATCATTTTATACTGAGGGCCAAGAGGGAAAAGTAACTCCTGGATTTGGGTACAGAGCTTTTGAAAAGCAGCTCTTTGCTATGCGATTCACTCACCTGACTCTTGTTGGCTGCCACCTTTGCAAACAAAGCCTGCGACACCTTGGCCCTCTTCATCTCCTGCTGTATCTCATCATAGATGCCAGACGTAATGTTGACCAGTGACTCCAACTTCAGTGGGACATCTGGGTTTGGGCCCGATGGCTTTGGCTGAGTGAGAAGATCAATATATCACCATAACAATAAGTATAACTTCATAATGAGATTAAGAATAATATATATGTCAATAGAGGTCACTCATTAAAGGTCATTTGCTCTGTGAGATTTATCCATGGTGTGTGAGGAAAGGCTATCAGCTGATAATTGGGCTGAAATGCTCAGAGAACAGACATGCTGTGTCCCCTGCACATCTGCAGCACACGTCTCCACATAACTTTTGTTTACAAACCTAAGTTCTGAAGTTCTCCACTTTTTGTCTTTTATTTGTTGTTTCTGTTTGAGTGAGCATGTATTGGCTGTCTAAGAGCTTTGTTTGATGTTGTCCAGCTGACAAGTCCAGACCAGCTCGCTTACATTCCCTCAGTGTGAAAGATACTCAGATAACTTTACATAGTCATAATAAGACCTGCACACAAGATTCAGCTGCAGTTGTGAATAACCGTCAAAAGAGGAATCTTATCGTTGGCATTACTCAACTTTTATGTGCATTTGAAGGAAACTCAGAAAATTTGTTTTAACTCCCCGTTTGTGTTCATTCCTTACTCACTGGTTAAAATTGACCCCTAATGGCCTAAAATATCTGAAAATAATCCATGATGCTATAATAAATATTTCATCAACTCACTTTCTTATGAACAGCAAATATTTAAATGTTCTATTTGTTTTGTATGAATAAGTTTGACTACATCTAGTTTACATATTGGTCACCCCGAGGGGGAATAAACATTTCCACTTGTCTTTGACCCTGGTCCCAGAAGACCTCCCTCAAAAAAGACATTTTATTATCTTGATTAAAGAAAATAAAATGTCTTTTTTGAGCAAAATAATAATGTTCTTTATATTTTTGATTTATATTTCATTTTAACTAAAAGTTATTATCATTTTATAAATCAAAAATATAAAGAACATTATTATTTTGTTTATTATCTTGATTAAAGAAAATAAAATGTCTTTTTTGAGGGAGGTCTTCTGGGACCAGGGTCAAAGACAGGTGGAAATGTTTATTCCCGCTCGGGGTGACCCCTACAAATGTTAAATTGCTAGATTTTTTTTTCATTCCCCAGAAAATCAGAACCATGGTTAGCCTGTATAACAATAACGATATTATACAAGTCTGTACTCAGATATTTAAAACTTTAAAAGTATGACAAAGACACTTGTGTATGAAAATTTGTACAATAAAGCTGAGAGTTGATGAAAGACCTACAGCTTTTTTTCAGGTTTAGTTGTTCTTTTAGCTGTGAGGCACCAGATGAAGGGATTTCCTGCTAGCTTTGCCTTCCACCTTGGTCAAAACTGATCAAGTTTTTACTTCTTCCTGCTCATTTTGGAAACTTCTTTTTTTTCAAATAATTAAAAGAGACAGATAACTCACAGCATTAGTAATCTTGGTCTTGTTTTTCCAAATGGAGGCCCAGGTGTCGGGGGCTATCTGGTCATCTAGGCTCCTCTCCCACACTTTCTATGCACATACAGAGATACAACCAAATCCCTGCAATTACTAATGGTTTTATTCAATTCTGAAGGTTTCTTTCATATTGAGTTATAGTTATAACAATTTGAAAATACACATTTCATTTCATTTTTATTTATTTAATTAAAAGGACAGTGCACATTAATCAATATTCAATGAATATAAATGTGCCAAAATTAGCACAACAGCTAAATTTCATCTGTAGTCCTAATCCACATATTGTTGTGGTAAAACATTGAAAGCTTTCCAAACCTGTGAGAGTCGTGGCGTGCCAGGGTTGGAGGAGTTGGAGGGAGGCAGGCCCACAGATGGGTTCATAGTGCGCTCCCTCTCCTCCTGGTAGATACGGTCTCTCTCACTCTCAGGTAGGTTGAGGAAATTCTGCATGGCTTTCAGATTGACCAGCAGAGACTGTGAGGCTGTACGAGGGTCTTCCTCCTTTCTCAGAATTTCTGAGAGCAAACCCTGAGCAATATAAACACACACACACATATTGATTGTTAACTTCACATCACATTGTTTCCATAACATGAACTAGTCTATCAAATATTTAGCTTTGCTTCTTTACACTTTCTATCATCATGTTTAATTAAAGTAACTGAACTGTTTAGGTCATCATCCCTTTTTTAAATCTTGGAGAACAGAATTAGTTCATTTTTATCTTGTCTGTCAGAATGCATCAAAAGTCTCCTCTGCATAAAATCAATGACCATCTGATTATGATCCAGACAATCCTAAACCAGTCAATCACAAGTTAATAATAGGCAGGTTTGATTAATAAAGATGGTACATGAAAACACTAATGTTTTGTTGCTTTAATTAGTATTAAGTAAATTCTGTATTCCACACAATTTAAAGTTTAAAGTTTATTTTAAAGTTGAGTTTGACTAGTTGCCTTCACACCACTGTAAAATAAAAAAGGGTAGTGTGTCCCATGTTACTTCTAAATGACTTATTCTGAATAGTACTTTGCTCACTGTACAGTAACAGACATTTTTGTTAATGTGATATTCCATTTAAATTGCTACAAATGTTACTAAATGAAACTGTAACCAGTCTGACAATGTTTTTCTGTCCACTCATCCGTTCATCAGCTTCAGCTTGTTCTGAAGTGAGGTCTTGGGTGCAGCAGCTCAAGCCCAAACAACCTCAGCTGGCTCCTATTGATGTGGAGGAGCAGCTCTAGTCTGATTTTTATTTATTTATTTATTTATTTATTTATTTATTTATTTATTTATTTATTTATTTATTTATTTACTGTTATTTAACCAGGCAAGTTGAGTTGAGATCTCAGATCTATTTTTCAAGGCAGGCCTGAGCCTGAAGGCAACCTATTGTACATGTTTTTAGGGGTGGGGGAAACCAGAGTACACGGAGAAAACCCACACAAGCAAGAGGAGAACATGCAAACTCCACACAGAAAGACCCCAGGTCCAAACCAGGGATCAAACCAGGACCTTCTTTCTCTAAGGGAGAGTCCAGCTAGCCTTGACTGGAGAAACTTCATTTTGTAATACTTTTGTTCACTACCCAGTGTTTGAGACCATAGATGAGGGTAGGACTGTACACTGACGGTAAACAAAGAATTTTTCTTTCTTTCTTTCTTTCTTTCTTTCTTTCTTTCTTTCTTTCTTTCTTTCTTTCTTTCTTTCTTTCTTTCTT
>JAUBOC010000160.1:19447107-19462071 GCA_032275365.1 Anablepsoides cearensis | reverse complement strand
GATATTGTAGAGTCGCGTCAACCAACGCAACCCCACAACATCCAGAGCCTTAAGGAACTCCGGGCGAATCTCATCCATGTCCATGTATTCATGTCATGTTAAACTAATTAAATTACATTATATAAGGAACATGACTTCTAGGCAAAGTTTTTTTTTGAAATGTTTTATTTTTGTTGTTTAAGAGGTCAAATTTTTACAAACAATAATAGGACAATAAATGCTTGTCCAGTTTGGTCTGTAGTGTGGAACAGAGGTCACTGAGCTCCTGGCTGCAGATGTTTGGAGACGGGTAATGCTGCAGCCTGCAGACTCCCGTGTCATGGCTCTCGTTTCATGGCGCCCATCTGGTTAACTTCAGCCACGCCTCCCGTGCTCATATTTTTCAAAATAAAAGCTCACGTTACATATTTTAACCTGTCCTTTTCTCAGGTGACCAAATGTCCAGTCGTAATTGTTTCTCACAGGAGAGTTACTTAAACTGACTTGAGGTTTTCAGTTACCACGGTACGACTAG
Source organism: Anablepsoides cearensis (assembly GCA_032275365.1). NCBI lineage: Eukaryota > Metazoa > Chordata > Actinopteri > Cyprinodontiformes > Rivulidae > Anablepsoides > Anablepsoides cearensis. The sequence goes on along the minus strand of JAUBOC010000160.1, from coordinate 19,461,557 downwards.
TACAACTATCAAGACTGTCTGCAGATTAGAGAAACTCTTTCTCCTGTTAGATAAATGAGAGGTGGAGTGAAGTGTTCTCAGCTGATTCATCTGTATCAAATAATAAAGGTGTAATCTGAAAAAGGGGGCCATTGTGGGGCAGGAGATTTTTTTTTTGTTAAATATTTACATATTTGTTTCGTTTTATGGACTCAAGGATAAAGTGTTGTTTTTTTAACTGTCTTACTCTAATAATAATCCGCAAAAATAATTTTTAACCTAGGTTAACCTCAAATTTAACACCTCAGGTTAACCCTTTACATAATCTTACTATTGTTTTTTTGTTTGTTTTTTTCTAACTTCGTAATTTTAAAAAGAAAAACTTTACTAAATGTGGAATATTAAGTATACTTTTACTTGGACCTGTATACTTCTTGTTTCTCGGTTGGATTTATTGCCTTTTCACATTTTTGAACCTGGAGAGATGCCGTTATGCCATGAGACGAGCTCTATGACACGGGAGGCTGCAGCAATGCACTCTTGGACATTTGGGGGTCTCCAGCCTGACACCCCCTCAAAGATGCCGTCCTCCTCATTGGCCATGAGATCAATAGTGACACCTTCCCAGAACGCCACCTCTTCTCTCACCAGTACACTCTGCCTCCCCTCCAGCAGCTGTTGACACAGAACAGACAGTCAGAATCTTCTCATTAGAAAATTATATTGAAAACAAACTTTTTAGGAGACTTTCAGCTTAGAAAGCAAACATAGCAGGAATTAAAAACACCTGAAATTAAAGTCTTTCAAAGACACGCTTCGAGAATAAAAAACATAATACATAAACATAATAAACTTCCATGGTATGTATTCCAACACTGCTGACCAACAGTATGATGTATACTTCTTACCTGCTTGTTTCTTGACTGACACTGGGCAGTCTCTGTGTCTGCAGGGCCTGGTTGACTGGACCAGAAGTTCTGGCAGACCGTCTCTTAGTAGGTTTGCAAGTAGCTGGAAAACATTTTTGACCATTTTAAATATAAACTATCACAATAAATACATCAAAAACATTTAAGCAAAAATAAATTAATAAGAAAACAGATTAGTAATCAATACTTACACACTTGCATTACTGCTAGCTCAGTTTGTTTGAGGAAAAGAGTTGTATTCTTGTACATTTAATCATCCACAGGTAAGGTGTAGAAATGTAAACTGAATTTTAGTCTTCTAGTCAGTTTTATTCAAATAGAAAAATTGTATTTGAGTGGAGGAGCTCAGCTCAGCAAACATTCTGGGTACATGTGTAACCTGTTTGCTTTGTTGGTTTAAAAAACTTCACTGTTGTGTGTTTTTTCATATAAAATCTTTTTTTGTCTTAAGAAAAAACACTTTTAAAAGAGTTCAAAATAAACCCAATTTTGCCATTTTTTTATTATTGAGTGTCTGTAAACATCTTGCATTCAACAGTGCTTTTTGAAATCTAGACCTACAATGGTTATTAGAACAAACCTCTGTGTTTTTACCAGGTCTCCCTGGAGGCTGTGCGAAGCTTGGGTCTGCTCATGGAAGGTTCAGCTGGCCATGGAAAACCTGCTCAGCCTGTCCACCGGCTGCTGACCAAGGGTCCCCTCCAAACACAAGCCGGGTACTCTGCACTGAGCCGGTCCTTCACCCTGCACAAGCTCCTCTCTTGTCTTCAACACAGCCTTATCCTCAACCCCTTTGGGATGACTGCATGCCTTCGCTCAGGGAAGAAACTAACCTGGGCTCAACAAGGTGTGTGGGAATCTTCTGGCATTGTAGCCTTTTATCAGTCTGCATCCTGTGAACAAGTATTTAACTGGCTGCTTGTTGTGTGTGCATTCTAGTGGAAGGGGCCATGAAAAGAGCCAGAATAGCCAGGAATACCCACATAGCTCCACCTGGCAGTAAGATGGTGCTGATGTCTCAAGTCTTTAAACAGACTCTGGCTAAAACGTCAGACAAGCTGACCGGTGCCAATATAAAGATTCACAGATGTTCTGATGCCTTCATATACCTTCTCTCTCCTCTCAGGTATAGTTGCTTCTGTTTATATGCAACAGCTTCTGGGTGGCTGTAGTTCATGTGTTTTTGTATGTGTTTTAGATCCGTCAGTGTAGATAAGTGCTGTGACAGCACAGTGGTTCTGGGTCCAGTCCAGACCTGTGTCCACATCTACGGCTGCCAGAACATACGTGTGGTCTGTGTGGCTGGCAGGGTTGCAGTTGGAGCCTCCTCGCATTGCACTGTCCACACATTGACCCCTACCAGACCACTGCTCCTGCCTGGAAACACGGACATCATTCTGGGTCCTTTCCACACGTACTACCCCTCGCTGGAGGACCACATGGCCAGTGTGGGGCTTGCTGTGGTTCCCAATGTCTGGAATCAGCCTTTGGTTTTAGGGACAGACGGCCTTGCAAATTCTGCACCCAACCTGCCGTCCAGCCAGAACGCTGCCTGCTATCGTCTGTTGCCCCCGTCGGAGTTTCACACTCTGGCTGTGCCTTTCCAGATGGAGGGCGACACATATGAGGTGCCTGGTGGGTTACCTGCAGAGTACCAGGCTGCAATGGATGAAAAGCAGAAGAGAATTCAGAGCTGGCAGAAAATGGTGGTGGATGCTCAGTTGAGCAAGTAAGTGTTAAAGAGGCCCTCAGCACTCCAAACTGTAAACAGTGAAGAACTACTGTAAAATAGTGTCTCCAACACAGCCTTACCTCCAACAGTATAACAGTGGTTAGAACTGTCTCCTCACAGCCAGGCCACAGGTTTGCCTACCAGCCTCTGGGGCCTGTCTTACGTGGCTTTTCTCATGCTTCTCTGATACAGTCTTGTTTAAAGTACCTCAAAGCAATACTTGAGTGAAAGTACAAGTATCTTGCCATAAAATTACTTTAGTAAAAGTTTAGGTCTTATAGTATCTGACATTTACTGTGCTTAAGTATCAAAAGTAAAGGTACTGAGTAAAAGTGATCTGTTAGAATGTCCAAAGTAACATTTATTGGAAGGTAACCTCTCTAAAAAAACATTTTTCTAAAGGCCATAATAACTATGTTCTATTTAAATGTTAATGTTGAAACATGTGTGATACACTTAGGCTTCCTGTTTCAGCTGCATACTGTACATATCTCTGCCATGGTCATCATCATACCAGGCAACATTTTTTAACTGGAGTGATGTCATCATGAATTCCAGCTTTGTTTTTAAAAAAACAAAAGCAGAAACCCCAACCTTTATATGACACAAAACATCTGAACAAACTTCAGCTTTAAGCATTATGTTTTAAAAAAAACTGTATCTTGTTTTGCATTTTTTGAGAACATATTAATTGTACGACAAAATGTGTGTAATAGTGACTTCTTTATCTTTATCAGTTTTTATTGTCTGTTTTATGATTTTTACATTTAGTTTTTTGATGAGTTTCTCCTGAATGTTTTGTCTGTAGAGAACAGAAGAAACAGTTCCAGGAGTTGGTGGAATTAAAGTTCCATGAGTGGCTTCTTGAAACCGGACACCGTCAGGAACTCGACAGTTTGATCCCGTCTACGATATCCTCTGTAAAGGACTCCAGTGGTGCAGGAACAGAGCCCAGCCAAGTTAAAGATGCCAAACATACAAGGACCACACCAGAGCAGGGACAGTCTCCCATTGGTTCTTGAACCTTTGGCATTGCTTCTGTTTGTTTGTTTGTGGGATAATTGTACTTGATAGTTAGACTGTACAGATGAACTGCATGTGGTCTGCAGCTTGTTCCAACTCAGGGAGATGTGGATGTGCTGATCCAGGTTTTAGCACAGCTTCAAGGTGTGTCCATCAACAGTTTGCTCTAAAGAAAGTCTTTTCCATAGGAGGACAAGTAGGACACTGTAAAAATGTGATTTAACAGAAGTACACATGAAGAAAGTAAAACTTAATATAAGTTAAAGATACAAGTGTATGTTTGGGTTTAGTCTGACAACTTTTTGTGATAGAAAACTATTTTCTGTTTAAAAAAATAAAGAAAAAAGCAAAAGATCAACTCAGGTCAAACTGATTAAAAAAGCTGCTGCTTTACACCACAAAGCAACATTTTGTTAAACAGAAAGCAGGTATCATTTATTTTTATCCTTTATATCTCCTGTAATTATTGTACAAGACTAAACATTAAATGTCCTTTTCATGAAAGATCCTGCATTTTTCAGCAAGACAATGTTAAAGCACATTGCATCAATAAAGGACAGCTTTTTAGTAGAAGAGTCCAAGTGATGAACTGGTCTGCCTGCAGTGCAGACTTTTCAACAATTGAAAACATTTGATGCAACAAGTGATTTCTAGAACAGAATCAGATCTGTTTTAATGCAGAGTTGCCTGAGGGTTCAAAAATCACAAGTATTAAATACTAACTTCTCAGCCGCCTTTGAGTACAGATTTTCTCCAGAATTTTAAAATATTTTGATGATTCAAACTGTAGGTGATGGTGTCAATCAAATCCTCCCAATTGTAAGTGGAAAACAATTATTCTGATATTGTTTCACTACCTTTCATATACAATATTTCAGAGTGGTGAACGTCTGCCCATCTTTACTTCTATATAAATATCTGTCTTTTCAGCTGAATGACAGACACTCCACAGGAGGGACAGAGCCATTTTTATTTTCAGTGAAAACTGGTGTCTGTTAAAGGGGGGTGTATTGCAAAATTGACTTTTTAATTTTTTAAGCTTTATATCATGTTGTTCCCTCGTCAAAAAGATACCCAGAGTGTTGCTTCGACTCATTCAAATCCTTGACTCTCCTATGGTAGCCACATGGAACTGACTAAACGCTTGCTGGTACAAAGCACCGCCCATTCTACACAGCTCTTCCCTGGAGCTCTGTCCCCAGCCGAGATCCCGCACCACAGAGCAACCCTCCCTCATTGCATTGTTGTGAAGATGTGCTGAAGTGGGTGTCTGAAATAGTAGGAAGTTCTTAGAAAAACAGAGGCCAGTTTCAAAACATTTTTAAGATGCAAAGTCAAATTTATTTTTGATATATACAGAATTTTCATAATAACTCAAGGTAAAAAAGTTATTTGGTTGTGGTACAGATTTGAACTATATACAGGGAAAATACATGATATCCCCTTTAAACAGTAAACTGCTGCATATGGTTTATCAGTCTGTGTTGGCCAGTGAGAAGAGGACCTTAGAAAAGCTGCTGGCCATATGGACCAACGTAGCCTGGTAAAAACCAGACCCTTGTCCTTCACTTTGCTTCGTACGAAGGTCTGGTCTGCGCTGTAAACAACCCTACTGAGAGGAGAAATTACTGAGCCAAACGAGACGACTGTAAATGATGCTGCAGACTTTGTCAGACAAATGTAATTCATTCACTTCCTCCACTGCCATTGCTAAACTAACTAGCAGACACTGCGCAGAAAATTGATGATGTTCAAAACTCGTCCTCTGTTTGGTGATTGGCCAAGGTAAAATAAACTACAAGCAGACACTGCGCAGAAAATCGACGTTCTGTTCCCTGATTGGCCCGGACGAAAATTCTCCCGAAGAAATCCTTGTCTATGAGAGGAATCCCATATGGAGCAGTGAAGGAAACAAGAATTGAGCAGAACTGCATAGGAAGGCAAGGGCCAGGCTAGGGCCAACAATCTACGTCCTATAGAAAGTATTTAGTGCACACCAGATAATACTTTGGGTAAGAGAAGTCTGTAATTTTCATTATAGGTACACTTCAACTACGAGAGACAAAATGAGAAAGGAAAATCCAGGAAATTACATTGTAGCAGTTTTAAAGAATTTAGTTGTAAATTATGGTGGAAAATAAGTATTTGGTCACCCACAAACAAGATTTCTGGCTCTCAAAGACCTGTAACTTCTTTAAGTAGCTCTTTAGTTCTGCACCTCCTGTGGCCTGTGTTTGAACTCATTATCCGTTTAAGACATCTGTCCACAGCCTCAAACTGTCAGGCTACAAACTCAACCATTCCCAAGACCAAAGAGATGTCGAAGGACACCAGAAAAGTCTTGTAGACATGCACCATGCTGTGAAGAATGAATCTGCAATAGGCCAGCAGTTTGGTGTGAAGAAATCAACTGTAAGAGCAAGAATTAAAAAATGGAAGACCTGCAAAATCCCTGATTATCTCCCTCTATCTGGGGCCCCACACAAGATCTCATCCCGTGGGGTCAATCATGGGAACGGTGAGCAAAAATCCCAGAGCTACATGGAGGGACCTGATAAATGACCTGCAGAGAGCTGAAAGCAAAGTAACCAAGACACTTTGTCGAACGGGTCTCAAATCCTGCAGAGCCAGGCGTGTCCCTTACTTGAGCCAGTAGATGTACAGGCCCGTAAAATCTCCTGCCCATCTTTACTTCTATATAAATATCTGTCTTCAGCTGAATGACAGACACTCCACAGGAGGGACAGAACCATTTTTATTTTCAGTGAAAACAGGTGTCTTCTCATTGAGCATATGGATGATCCAGAAGAGGACTGGGAGAGTTTCTGGTAAAAACTCAACTCGTCATGTTTGAAAGAAGAAGAAATCTGAATTGCATCCCAATAACACAATACCTAACTGTGAAGCATGGGGGTGGAAACATCATGATTTGGGACTGTTTTTCTGCAAAGGGTACAGGATGACTGATTTGCATTAAGGGAAGAATGAACAGGGCCATGTATTATGAGATTTTAAGCCAAAACCCCATTCCATCAGTGTTAGCATTGAAGATGGAATGTGGCTGGGTCTTCTAGCATGGCAATGATCCCAAACACACTGCTATGCACACGGCAATGAAGAGGTGGATCCGTAAAAAGTATTTCAAGGTCCTGAAGTGGCCTAGTCAGTCTTCAGACCTCAACATCATAGAAAAGCTTTGGAGGGAGTTGAAAGTCCGTATTGCCCAGTGACAGCCCTAAAACATCACTGCTCCAGAGGAGATCTGCATGGAGGAATGGGCCAACATACCAGCAACAGTGTGTCCAACCTGGTGAAGACTTACAGAAAACTTTTGACCTCTGTCATTGTCAACAAGTTATTTTACAAAGTATTGAGTTTTTGTTATTGACCAAATACAAAATACTTATTTTCCACCATAATTTACAAATAAATTCTTTAAAAATCCTACAATGCAATATTCTGGATGTTCCTTTCTCATTTTGTCTCTTGTATTTGAAGTGTACCTATGATGAAAATTACAGACCTCTCTCACATTTCTAAGTAGAAGAAAGTGCTCAATGGTAAAGTGCTTTAAATGGTCTGAACTTGGTGCTTTATCAAGCCCAGTTGGACTCCAAAGCACTTACATTTAGTCATTCACACACTGATGTTGGTAAGCTACATTGTAACCACAGCTGCCTTGAGACACACTGACAGAGGTGGGTCTGCCATGCACTGGCACCACCGGATCCTCTGACCACCATAAGTAGGCAAGGTGGGGGCCCAAGGACACAACTGAGACAGCAACAATTGGAACGGGGGATCAAACTGGCAACCCTCTGGATACAGGACAACTCCCGTAACCTCTCTGCCACAGCGGCCCTATTTTGATCTGAAATGTAATTTGAGGACAAACTATACATCAAATAAATCTTGTTTCACTTTCCAAACTGAAAAAAGACACTAAAATACTCTAGATATTCTCTTGAATATAATGGTTGGTGCAAATCAGATCCTTTTTTGGTGGCCACAAAACATTGTGTGAGCACCAGATCTGTTATTCATGAGTACAAGAAATATATTTATTACTGTTTGCACCAGAGGGAGAAATCTGTGAAACCTTTTTCACTAATAACTCTTAGCTCTGTAAGATTCAGTTTCCCTTAAATAATCCTTTTATACCTATTTCTCTCATCAGTCTAGTGTCAACATAATTAGTAGAAAATGTTCAAATGTTATTTGAACTTACTGTTTTATTATCAATACAATCTGGGGTTTTTATGATAGTTTTATCAGTAAACAGTTCTTTATCAGGGTCCATTCAATAGGCATACTGTATGTATGTCATAGGCTGGACAGATAGGGCAGGCTGGTGGAGGTGACATGAATCACAGTGGGCACTGAACCCAGCCAGCAGAGAAGTGGGGGTCAGTGAACGGGTACCAGTGCCTGACCATTATGCTGTAATCCTCCCTAGCTTTTCTGGAAAAACTGAATAGCACTAGAATCACTGACTCAATTTTTGGATCTCATTTTCATGACAAAGCAATTGTTCCCCTTTTGCCTTTGTTGTTGCTGTTTATAAATGTGTGTGTGGGGAGGGCGGGTTGAAAGGTATAAAAGACACTGACTGAAAGACCAGAGCAACATCAAGACCTCAGGGTATCCACCACCATCATTCCTCAGTGTGCCGCACATCGTATTCAACATGGGCAGGGTGAGTCGGCATGTCTGTAGTCTGAAGACCAAATAGTGTCCTGCATGTTTTCTTCTAGAAAATATTAAAGTTGTGCAGCACTGGAAAAAAAGCTTTTACAAAGTGGTTTAGATACTATCAGACCTTTTTAACATGAAACACCCATAGAGAATACTCACACTCCCTCTTCTGCTCCAGATCATCTTTTTTGAGGACAAGAACTTCCAGGGTCGACGCTATGAGTGTGACAGCGACTGTTTGGATTTCCACACTTACCTGAGCCGCTGCAACTCCATCCGCGTGGAGAGTGGGGCTTGGGTGGTGTACGAAAGGCCCAACTACATGGGCTACCAGTATATCCTGGTCAGAGGAGAATACCCTGATTACCAGCGCTGGATGGGGCTGAGTGATCGCCTCAGCTCCTGCAAGATGATCCACTTTGTAAGTCAGCCAGATGTCTGGTTACTATTTCAATTATTTGACACCAAAAGGTCTTGGTATATGATATTCTTGCTTTGAAGTCAGTCTATATCAACATGGCATCACGGCTAATTGACATTATCCAACAGAAAAATACTGTAGATCAATCAATTTTACTAATAGTTTAGAGTCAGTTACAACACAGAATATTGCATGAGATTATGCAATGTTACTTTCAAGAATTGACCTAAATAAATACAACTCTGTCCCCATTCAAAATAGGATATGAGTTTACAAGAGTCTTAGTCTAGAACGCTGGCAGGTGATATGCATTCCTCTAAGGATTGCTAGGCCTTTGTTTTTTTCTGCATGCCTTTTCAACTCAGCTAATGTCAGGAATCCCAGAGGAGTTTTGATGCTGCCAGCGACTGTAGGACTGAGTCAATGACCAACAGTATTTGTTTTCCAACTGACCCACAGCCTGCAGGGTCTCTCATCCATAAATCTATACAACTAGCTGCTGGTAAATACAGCTTTGTGCAAATTATATACAGTGACTTGCAAAAGTATTCATACCCACTTGAACGTTTCCATATTTAGTCACATTACAACCACAAATATACGTAAATATATGTAATCCATCATATTAAAATGAGGATTAAGTCAAATTTGGTCAAAATGACCCAACTACATTTTCAGATTCCTGCTTTAAAAGCTACATTTTGAAACTTTGATCATTTTGATATCATAAGCAGATCCAGAGACATGACTTAATTGGTCTTGTTGGTTATGATAATACGTTACTGTTTGGTCTGAATCCTAATTTTATGTGAATTTATTGAGTAATTTTAGATGTTAATATAAAGAGTAAACCTCAAATATTATTTGTATATTAGGATTTCTCAGTTGGAAGGAAACAAAAACACTGCTAGCTCACAGGGAAAAATTCAAAATTTTAAGGCATTTGATTTATTAGGTTGTCATGAAAAAAGTACTACATTATGTCAGAATTACAGTGCATCAAAAATATGTGGTCATAATGGAAGTCAATGGGACCATTTTTGGCCGATGGGTGTGGAGTGTAAACACCTTATGAACATGCGGGTTTTGAAATTTGAAAAATCATCTAAAAAAAAAAAAACCCTGGCCAAGTTTCATGAAAATAGTCTTTAAACTGACTGAGATATTTGGAATCAAAAACAGAAAATTTGCAGGGGGGACCATTTTTGGACCCTAAGAGGGTTAAAGAAGTTACAGGTCTTTGAGAGCCAGAAATCTTGTTTGTGGGTGACCAAATACTTATTTTCCACCACAATTTACAACTAAATTCTTTAAAACTGCTACAATGTAATTTCCTGGATTTTCCTTTCTCATTTTGTCTCTCATAGTTGAACTGTACCTATAATGAAAATTACAGACTTCTCTTACCTTTCTAAGTAGGAGAACTTGCACCATCAGTGACTGACCAAATAATTTTTGGCCTTAACGTATCTCATCTTCAATGAGTTTTTGAGTGACATCTGGGACATTTTGTGTTTTGATGAAAGTAAACGTAAACACCTCTTAAGCCATTGTCTAATGTAATTTTAGTTCTACATTTAGTTTGCTAGGCTACCCCAAAGTATCATCTGGTGTGCACTAAGTATTTTTTATAGAATGTAGATTGTTGGCCCTAGCCTGGCCCTTGCCTTCCTACACAGTTCCGCTCAATTCTAATTTCCCTTCACTGCTCCGTCTGGGATATCTCTCATAGACAAGGATTTTATCGGGAGCATTTCGTCCAGGCCAATCAGAGAACAAAACGTTGATTTTCTGTGCAGTGTCTGCTAGTTAGTATAGCATACGGCAGTGGAGGAAGTGAATAAAGCCAGTCCGTGTTGATAAGGCTTCCATTAATTAGTCTGACAAAGTCGTCTCATTCGGCTCTGTACTTTTCTCCTCTCAGTAGGGTTGTTTACAGCGCCCCCGATTTCTGGTTAGCTTCTTAGCTTAGCCTCCTTCACAGCGACATACGTCGCGGCCGACAGATCCAATCATTTAAAACTTTAGCAGAGGCCACGCCTCCAGCAAGAATCACTTCTCTATAGCAGAGTCTCCAGACCCTCGTATGAAGCAAAGTGAAGGACAAGGGTCTGGTTTTTACCAGGCTAAAACTACCAGTTTGTTTGGACCAAGACAAACTCAAAATTTGGTCTCTGTCTGGTTGTTTGGTCCGCATCAGGGTTCATGTGTATTCATACCTGCATAGAAGGTCCGGACCAACAGAGGAAACAAACTCTGGTCTGTTTAAAGTGGACCAGGTGTGTCAGGTGTAAATATACCCTTAATCGGTTGCAGATTTATATCCAGTGATTATGTTCTGAGGGTTGCTCCACATCTCATTTTACTCCTCTCATCTTCCAGACCAGTGGGACCACATACAAGATGCAACTGTATGAAAAAGCAGACTTTGGAGGCCAAGCTGTAGAAGCCACAGAGGACTGCCCCTCACTCCTGGAGAAGTTTCGCTGGAGGGAGGTCAACTCCTGTAAGGTCCTTGATGGCTGGTGGGTTTTCTATGAGCGCCCCAATTACAGCGGTCGCCAGTACTTCCTGGAAAAGGGCGAGTACCGTAAGCCTGGTGACTGGGGTGCTGTCAGCGCTGCAGTGCAGTCCTTCAGACGACTCACTGAGTGAAGGAAGCTTCATTGAAAGTACCTCCAACATATTGGATGAGCTTTGTCAGCACATTAAAGCTCACGATTCTGTATGACTCTATGTTGTGATTTTCAATTGAGGTTTCAACAATTAAAAACTGAAATTTAAATCCAAGACTTTATATTTTTTATGCTTGAGTTCTTTAATATCTTGAACCATCATTCCGTTATAAACATCTTAACATGATTTAAATCTTCTTTTCCTCATTTAAATCATTCAGCTTGGGTCTATATAAAGTGGAACAGCAATGCTTTGATCTGAATTTCTCCTTATTTGCTACTACGTGTGTGTTTGTAGCAGTATTAAATATCTCATGAACAACTGGATGAAATTTAAAGCAACTCTCAAAAAGTAAGTAGATAACTTATAGAGTCAACCAAATTTAAAGTTGACATGATTTTAAATCTTCTTTTCCTCATTTAAATCCTTTAGCTTGGGTCTATATAAAGTGGAACAGCAATGCTTTGGTCTGAATTTCTTCTTATTTTAATTTGACAAGCCCCCCTTTCACCTCTTTTCTGATGAGTGTTTTAAAGCAGCTCATTTTGACACTGTCTCTTTAAATTCAACCCAGCCCCCTCCAGCTTTTAGACTGGTCCATTCCAGTTCGATACAGAGGTTTTTCACTATCTTGCAGCACAGAAACGTATTTACAAATTAATTAAAAGACTAAAGGTAACTTTTCTGCACTGTCGGAGACTCCAAGGACACAACAAAATGAATTTAACGGCTTAAAAAGTGGATTTTACTTAATATGTACAGTTTAAGACAGCCAGGAGGAACAATCAACAAACGGAAATGTTGAGAACTGTCAGTTTCACAGATATTGAGCTAAAATTTGGTACAGTGAACTGAAAACATACTCTGAGCACACAACATTGTGTAACATCTTCGTTTAAAAGGATAGCCCAGTCAACACTGAAGTAACAGTTTCCAGTAGTTGGTACCTTAATCAACCTCGACATCAGTCAGAGAGCAGAGTTAGTTCATCAGTTTTCTCATTGGAACAATGTCCATGTAGTTTCACAAATGTGTGTTGTACAAAGTTTAGAGAGACAGTTTCTTCTGATGATGCTGTGGCTGCAGCATGTATCAGTCGGCCTGAGGAGTGTGTCGAGTGTCTAAAGTTTACTCAGCTCCTGACCGACATGTTCAGCAGCATAAACAATCTGTACTCAGGGAACACAGTAACACATAAGTCATGTGTCTTAACAAGTATTAGTTATTTAGTTATTTTTATTGAGGCCTCCTGAATTTAAGGATGACTTTGGTCATTTTCTTCTTTCAAAAATAATTAATAATTTTGTCAAAACAGTTATATTTGTTAAAGTACTGGTTGTGTATTTTTATTGGATTATTTAAATCTATGACAATTTCTGCAGAAAGTCCCGTCTCCACACAGCAATACTAGAGATCACCATGTATTTTAGCTGTTCTGTCATTTGATCAGATATAACAAGCATGACTTATATTATCACTACTTTCAAACCTAGTTTGAAAACTTTTACTGTCATTTAATACCATCAGCACAAGATTCAAAACACCAAAATCTCACGAGACAGAGGAGAATCAGATGGGTAATGGAAGAGCAGTGCTGGACTACAGGAACATGAAAACTGACAGACTGTGGACTGAGACAGAAGTGATTAATGTTAACAGGAAACAGGTGTAAGTGGGTGTGGCAGGACTGATCAGCAGAAAGGTACAGATAGCGATGAAAACACTGGGGTACAAGCAAAATACCAAATAACACAAAATAACAAAGAAAACCACAGATCCTGACAAAAAACGTGTCTTTAGAATGAGAATTGTAACAACACAGAGTACCAAATGATGCATCTAATGAGGAACCATTGGAAACTGTTAATATATTATATATTCAATAAAAACAAAACAAGAAAAAAAACTCCACTACCTAATTCAGCAAGAAAATCATTTAATAAAGTAAAACAAGCCCTGTGAAAGAGACTAAAATTGCAAATACAAGAGAAACCCAGTCTTAGAAATTTTGCCAAAAACAAATTAACTAGGATTTTTTACATATTGTATATAACTGTATCTGCTGTAAGTGAATAAATGTGGGCAAACGCAGCCCTGAATACTGTACTACAATAAAGTCTGAAAACACATTTTGCCATACACTTTTCCTGTCATGCTCATCCAGACATGTAAAATGCAAACATCAAATTTTAGGTTTTTCTGAACTATAGGAAACCTGAACACCAGAATGAGAAAAATCTCTTTAATGTATGCAAGACAAACATCTTTTGTAAGTTAATCAACCTTGAAATGATTTTTTTAATAAGACAAAACTTTTTAATAATCTGACAGGTGAAGATCTTCTTGCTTGTTTTCACAATAACTACAGGAGGTGCTGCTGGTGGACTTTAGTCCATGAGGTCCTCACAGAAAAATGCCTGCAGAGCCTTCCCTTTGGAGATATACTTGATGCTCTCAATCTCACCACCACTATTGCTGGGCTTCTGAAAGTGGATTTCAAGGTGGTCCTGCAGGTCCTCCTCCTCCTCTGCATCCTCGACTCCATCCAGGAGGATGGTTCGCTTTGCAGTGCCACAAAAGGTCTGAAATGGATTACAGTATATCCTTAAGGATCAGTTCTTTTTCCTCATCATACACCCTAACCTCTTGGTCTGCCCCTCTTACCATTGGTTCAAGAAAACATCACTCTGTCTCATAAAGTAGCCTGGCTTTTGGAACACAACATGTTCTCACAAGGTCAAAACATTTCCACTGATGACTGGTAGCTGCATATGCATTATCTCCACAGTCACAACAAAACATTAATAATTCTGACATTGCATTGCTTGCTGCATTTTTTCCGACCTGCATGTTTTAAGAATGAGGCCTTGTTGGTCATTTTGACCCAACGGTTAAAAGAAGAAAAAATAAATTATTAGGCCCGAGCCCAGCGAGCATCGCTGGCGAAGGCCTATTGTAATCGTATTTATTATTATTATTATTATTATTATTATTA
>JAUBOC010000160.1:19382533-19393228 GCA_032275365.1 Anablepsoides cearensis | reverse complement strand
TTTAAGTTGTACTAAAGTACAACTTTAAGTATATTAAGTATACTTTTAAATACTAAAATGGAACAACTTCAAATATATTTAGTACACTGTAAGTATATGGTTTGAGTTTATATACTTTAAGTGTACTAAGTATATTTGAAGTTGTTCCATTTTAGTTTGGTCTTATGAGTTTCTTAGTGAGTTTTAATATTGTGATGTTTTTATTTGTTAACTGTAGTACACACTTACACTTTTGTTTCATGTTGCTAAAAGCCCATCTAGGGACGAGCAATGTAAATTAGCGTTGACTATAAATGTTGTGTATACTATTGTATAATACTTGACACTTGTCCCTATTCAAATAAACAATAAATGAAATGAAATGAAATTAGGTCCTCTGTGCTTGTTGTGTTCTGTCTCCCTCGTGATCGCTCTGTGTTCTCACTTTCATCCTGTCTCAGTGAATTTTCTGTTAACCACACTTACCTGTCAGTCGTTTTGGTATTTAGTCCCTTTTCAGGTGTTGCTCGTATCTTCTTTCCTTCAGTCCGTAATTAACCAGTCCCCTGTCACCATTACCCCACTGGTTTATTGTTTGAGCTCCCGTTGCCATGTTCCTTAGTGTTCTGCCCTGTTCCCGTTCAGTTTATGTAAGTTTTTGCTGCCGTGTCAGCCTTTTATATGTGTTCAATAGTGATGGATAAACTGAGGCCTACTGAATCACTATGAAGCAATTGTGCTGAAATGACTCAGTGTTTCGAATCATTTGATACATTCATAGACTTGAATAAGAACCCTAGACTGTGTTCCATCTATCCCGTCCACTTTTAACATCTGTCAATCAAAGTGGCTGATTCAAGCAGCTGTAAATGGTTTAGGATTAATGCATGTTCACAGTTTGCTTACTAGACCCATCAGGTGGATCACAGATTTCCTGATCAGGCATGCGCAGTAAAACACATGAGTCTCACTTCTTCCAGCAGTTTAATGGTTAATTATGATTCATATGAAGAGAAACACCGACTGAATGCTGAAATAAATTCAAAAGTAAAAACTTTAGAGCCACTTAACCTGTTTGTAATTTATCTGAAATGAACCACACAAAGGCACAAAGAAGGGCGGCACTTAGTGTATTATTTTAAAGACTATTTTAAAGGTGAAGCTGAGGTTAAGTGTTTTTTTTCATGGATAATCTGATAAATCAAATAAATATAATTACTCTGTAATATTTTAATGCAAAGAAAAAATATCAATTTAATAAGCAACACTGATTTCTGATCAGACACTGCAAAAACAAGGCTTCTAAAAATAAGTTCTAAATACTAGATTAGACCCTTATTATTTTCAAATTAATAATAATTAATAATCTGCAGTTTGATAGTTGCATTTGATAAGACTTGTTGAAATAAAGAAAACTTTTCAGGTTAAAAAGATTAATAATCCAACATATTCTGATCTTGTTTAGTATATCAGTCTTAAAACAAGATCAAAAAAAACTTTTAGCTGATATAAAGCTGTAAAACTTGGTTAGATGAACAGTTTATGATTCAAGGCTTAATTAATTCAGGTTTACACCAAAATCCTGCCTTAATTCCTTATCTTAGATTCTCGCAATAGGCCTCAGGTCATTGGCTCACAGCCACCACATCAACTACTATAAACAGCATGAAAAACTGAATATACAAAATATTTTTACAATAAATTACCAACATTGTTAATTTCATTCAACAGCAGATATATACCAGAAAATATTTAGATAATTTATAAATAACAATGATCTAAAATCAGACCTGACATCAGTCAGTAACTTAGACATTTTTGCTAGTTGAAAAATTAAAACTTCAGCTAGTAATAAAGTATATTTTATGTCTTCTTACTGTCATAAACAATAAATATTTACCAGTCAACAGTTAAAAAATATTCTTTGTATACCTGCTTATAGGATGAAACTTGTCTCTGTACTGATAATACCATCTTCTCAACAGGTCATGTTCCTCCAACAGGAACCTAAAAATACTTACATTTATAATACTATTTTACACTCTGTAGGTCTAAATATTAATCAGAGGACAGATTAGCTTGTAATATTTAATTTGTGTTAAATTGTAGCATGTTTCAGCAGAGCTACACTCTGCTCACTAACAGTGACTTAATAAGACTATTTTAATTTTTAAGTGTTACATTATTAACTTTAGTTTTGGTCAGATCATTTTGAGCTAAATAAGCTGACTTGTGTTGTGAAATGAGACGTTTTCCTGTTTATCTTCTGTTGGTAAATCCATAACACAAACAGATTTTCTGACATTATTTCAAACATTAAATTAAAAACTGTAAAATATTAATATTTGTTAATATTATAATAAATAGTTTTTATGATTTTTACATTGTCAGGCCTTTTTTCCTGCTATGTTTCCAACATGTACAGTAATGGTAAATCCAGAATCTGGCCTGTTTTGCTTTAGCCCTTAGCTTCTACAGCTGATCACATGGTTTCTGAGCTCCAGTTGTTATATATACCTCCATGGTTATTTTTAAGTGTTGCTTCATCTGTTGGCCAACCTTTAATATTATGGCTGCATTAAACAATAAAGGACAAGCTGTGGGATGAACCAGTGATGCTCTGTTCTGTATAATAAACGCATCTTGAAAATTTTGACAGTTTTCTTTTAGAAATAATAGAATATTACAGCAGGCTGTGCCATCATAAAATACTGTATGTGATGAATACATGTGCTGTTCTGTGAAACAGCTCTGAGCTTATATATAAACCTGGAGCTTATGGTTGATAATTACTGTTTTGATTAGGTAAATATGGCCTATAAATAAAAGTTTAGTAATTATCTGTATTGATTTAATAAATCATAGCATTTTGCTACAGTTTAAAAGAAACTCAGGATTTGAACTCACTTCCCCCACATGGAGCCATGTTTCTCATCCACCACTACAACATGATCACACAGTAATTCTGATGAGTCTGTTTTTAGTTTTTACACATACTCCACAATTTTCTCCATATATTGATACATAACAAAAATATTAAATAGAAGTCAATTATTCAACAGGATCATTACAGAAACATTCTTTGTAAAGGTTGATAGAAATACTAAATCACTAAAGTATTTTAAAAGGAGTAAAATAGAAATGCTCCTGCAGTAGTTGTAGGAGGGGTTTAAAGATCATTTTTATATAAAAATAAGATTATTCCAGCTGAGATGGGCTTCAATCTGTTGCTCTTCTTGCTGCTACCTCTCCAGTTGTGAAGACTCTTTCATGTGGGACATTCTCTAAAAAAACCACAACTTTCACATGAATCAGGTCCTTTTCATAAGTCCTCAGTTGAAACAGTTCAACACCAGTATGACGTAACGAGGCCTCGGACAGAGCGGGCACATGATCATGAAGGCGCTGAAGCAGCACTGCAAACACCATGTTGCAACACTTCTGTTTCATTTGCTTGAAACAGTGTTGAGTAGGAGGTGTCAAGCATAACAGTGTTCAATGAATTCTTTATTTCAAGTTCCTCGTGTCCACCTGTGCCTGGGTTCAACTCCCCACGATCCCTGTCATTAAATTATAAAACATGAGGTAAAGTTCTCCTTTTTTAAATTATTTTGTGCATTTTGTGTATTTATTTATTTATTTATTGGTACATTTATATTGTTGCTTTTATTTCTGATGATATGAGATTTGGTTCTCCATAATAAGTTGAGTTTAGTGTGGATTTTATTTTCTCCTGACTATCTGGAATTAGTTGTACCTAATGAACATAACTGAAGAACTCAAGTCAGTGTAGCTATAATTCAGTTTTACAGACAGTGAGGTAAACTTTGGTTTGGTAGTATTTTAGAGTCCTTGAATGCTAACAGATGGCTTTAGAGCTTGTTTTTAAACTTTGAAAAGTAATGCCAAAGGAAACTGCTGTACAGTCTTAACACTTGGAGAAAATCAGAATAGTATTTAAACATTTAAAACACAGACAAATGCATAACAACACTATTTGATCAGAGCTCATTTCTCTAGCGACACTTTCCGGTTGGAGTATGAAGACTGATGTAGGACTTACAGAAAGTTGCTGTTCCTCTAAAACTTGTTTTGTTTTACAACTAAACATGTTGAATAGAACAAAGACTGTAATAAAAAATATACTTAAAAAAAAGCTCACAAAAGCTATGAATGTGTTCAAAAAATAGCAAAATAATAGAGAAAGAAAGTTGGCTAAGTTTAGTGTTACACAACAAAAAAGGAACTTTGTTGGGTCATTTGACATCCTGTGATCCCAGAAATTTGTGCTTCCTTTGATTTTGCTGACATTTTTAGCTTTTAACAGTTTGCTGAGATAAATGGAGAAGGTCAAAGGAAAACATTAACAGTCAGTCTCATCAAAGAGTGATAGTTGCAAAACACATGAAATACCAAAGTTACAAAACAGTAAGGTGGAAGTCCACTATTTTAGACTTCTGCTTTAAAATATCCTCTGTGTATAAGATCATCCCCACTGCGTGCAATGTGTCACAATACATACTGACAGACTTCTGAGAAGTTACTCAAACTGTTGTGGTTTTCAGTCTTAGTTGGCCTTCTGATGAAGGAAGCTCATGTATAGATAAATACATGTATTTATTTACATTTCCTAATCAAAACTGCTATTTCAAACATGTACCAAAGGTGACGGCACAGTGCCAAACAGAGTTTTCTCTACTTTTTTGTTTTTTGTAGCAGAGTGCAGAGTTCTAAAGGATCACAACAATCCATTTGGAGTCAATATTCTTTTCTAGGCTAGATGTTCATTTTGGAAACCTAATGAAGGCGTATGCCAAGAAAGCTGGAGTTCAGGGGAGAGAAAGGTCATCATGGTACCAATAACTCAGGTATGGTACCATGGTCAAAGTGACATTACTGAAAACTAGTCTATTGTAAAAATGACTTTGAGCACCATATCCTGTGTTAAACTAGAAGGATGTTTGTGAATGAACTACTTTTCACAGATTTCAGTCATAAATATTTCTTAGGTGACATCTTCAGGTAAGTGTTAAAATAATAATAAAATGTTAAAATATCAACTGATACAAGTTTTTGAAGGCCAATATTATTTGAACATCAGTCTAACCAATACGCAGATACATGCAGCAAATTTGTTTTTGGTTAAATAATGGTTAATAAATAAATAAATAAATAAATAAATAAATAAATAAATAAATAAATAAATAAATAAATAAATAAATAAATCCTGGGCATGAGGTTCTCAATGCAAAATAATAAAGATTCTCTGGGTGCAGCTGACCTGCAACCAGAACGTGATTTGCATACCGGTAGTGAGTCAACGCCATGTCAAGTAAGGCAGGACAAAGTTTTGTTTTTACTTCTAAACTGGTCTCTTTATTTATTTTTTAGTATTTGCAAGCCTATTCAATAGAATGGGATGCCTCCATTCACAAGTTTAAGCTAACTGCTAATGCTAACTTTGAAAAAAAAAGGCTCTCATTTAGCAATTTTTAAACCACATGCAGCTCGGTCTACACCCCAACTGTAGGTGAGTCAGTGTCTAACCTGCAGCAGATAGGTCTATACAGTAACACACAGTAACACAGTGGATTTGGAACTGTGTGTCCTGTTCTCTTGTGCATTTGAGATGTGCCTTTTATTTTCTTTTTTCCAGTTGTGCAATAAAAAAACGTAATGTACCGTATAATAACTGCTGTTTTTGTTTTTTATAAAACAAACGTACACAAGTCATATATATAGTTTGTGTATTTACTGCTTACATGATGTAATTGTGTACCAGATCATTCCTACATTCCTGAGCATAACACAAATCATTGAAAAGCATTTGTTTACAATTTTTGGGTCAACTCACTTGTAAAAAGTAAAGTACTATTTTTGTTAAGACTAGATCAAAATTCAAAATGTGACCCATCACAGTAACACACAGCAACACACAGTCCTTGAGTGGAATGGGACGGAACAGGTAGATATAGGGTTTTAAATTGAATGTGTGCAAAAATTGCATTTTGGCAAAGTATAATGAATAAACTTGCGACCTGTCCAGGGTGTACCCCGGCCCCTCGCACGGTGACAGCTGGATATGGGCACCAGTGACCCACGCGACCCTAAAAAAGGAATAAGCGTGTACAGAAAATGGATGGATGGATGGATGGATGGATGGATGGATGGATAATGAATAAATGCCTTATCAACAAATCATTTGAATGAACTGTCTGAAATACAATTGTAAAAAAAAAAATAATATGAGCAGTAGCAACAAAAAAAAGTTGATTTTGAGATAAAGTGTCTATAAATTTTGAATTTTACCGTGTGAGCTAGCATTTTTTTTTTTTTTACAACTTCGAATCTTAATATACAATACTATTTGTGGTTTCCTCTTTACATAAAATTGTGTGTGTACGTGTCTATGGTGACATATGAGGACATATTTAAGACAAAACACCTACATGTGGGAACAACTGGTAAATATGGGGACCTAAGTTGAGTCCTCGTTTGGTTTAAATGCCATTGGTGGGTGGGGGGTTTGGTTTAGGACTAAGGTGTGAATTGAGTGTAGGTTAGTTTTACCTGTGAGGTTAACCTTAGTGTTTGTGGTCAGGGCTAGGCTGTAGAAATTGAATGGAAGTCAATGTAATGTCCCCATATGTATAGGTGGACACGTTTGTGTGTGTGTATACTTTTAATTTTTAATAAAATGTAATTAAAATAACTAATAAATGCTAATCAGTCACTTGATGATGTTAAAAGTTTAGGGCAGCCCTTTACAACAGAATATTAAGTTGAATCGACTAGTTTATATTTACAGTGTTTACAGCAGCTCACACACTGGAGTGATTGACACTGGTAAGACAACCCTCTGTGCAGTCTGATTCTGACTGGGAGTGTTTTTACTGCAAATGGCAGTACGACCACTGGGAGGGGCTAGAGTAGCTTTATTTATTACAAATTAGTCAGGACGTAGTGACAGTTTAATGAAAATATATGTTTTACATATTTGTTAAAAGTTATCAATTGCAGCTTTAATTTTTATAGTCCAACTGATCTTAAAAGATCATTGATATTCACTACTGGAAAACTGTTAGTAGGCTAATAATAATAATAATAATAATACATAATAAAATACATCTAATAGTAAAATAAAAATATAAAATAAAACTCAGACATAGGCCTAATTACTGGATGTTCAGCTTGACTCAACCCAATTTAAGATGGCTAATCGACCTATACAATAATGACTCAGTGGATTTACAGTATATATATCTTTGGTGTCCAGCTGACAGTCATTTATTCTTGTGCTAATTGTTTCTGCAAGAACATATAGAGATTTATCACAGTATAAAACTGCACTGAAAGGTTTTTCAAGCATTGCTCAAAACATTTCCATCATTTCTCAAAAAAAGTCTAAAACATAAAAGGAATCTGGTTGGCATTATTAGAGGCCTTTATGTTTTTTATTTTTTTCTAAATGGTAAATGGACTGAACTGAGCACCTTATCAAGTCCCTCCGGACCCCAAGGCGCTTTACACTTACAGATATTCACCCATGCACACACACATTCACACACTGATGATGGTAAACTACACTGTAGCCACAGCTGCCCTGGGGCGCACTGACAGAGGTGGGGCAGCCATGCACCGGCACCACCGGACCCTCTGACCACCATCAGTAGGCAAGGTGTCTTGCCCAAGGACACAACGACTGAAGCAGCTGGACGGGAGACCTTCCGGTTCCAGGACGAGTCCCCTAACCACTCCACCACAGCCGTGGCGTGTTTTTGACAGGGATAGAATGTTCTGTTAAACTGATTCAGAAGTTTCTGACTGAACAGACGCTGGTCCTGCAGACTGGCTGTGATCCTGATGCAGACCTGTGGGCTGGCTGCAGACCTGTATATGATCCAGTAGATGTCGCTCTTTACCTGATGATGCCTGATCATGTAAGATGAACAACATGTCTGATTTGGATTACTAAAACCCTTCTGAGTTTGTTGTTGTGAGGTTTACAGAAAAGAACTACGGAGGAGGAAGAGGAAGATGATTTTTAACAGTTTCAGCTACTGACAGATCCACAGTTAGACTATTAATGTAAAACATGTAAAAGTAAAACATGCTATCTTTATGTGGATTAAAATTAATTAAAACTAAAATAAATAAATAAATAAATAAATAAATAAATAAATAAATAAATAAATAAATAAATAAAATGTACCTGTTTATTCCTTTCAGGGGCTGGTGCCCATATCCAGCAGTCACAGTGTGAGGGGTACACCCTGGACAGGTCTCCAGTCCATCACAGAGACACATAGAGACAAACATTCACTCTCTCATAGGGACAATGTAGAGTTATCAGTTAACCTGACAGTCATGTTTTTGGTCTGAGGGAGGAAGTGCCCGGAAAGAACCCACACATGCACGGAGAGAACATGCAAACTCTTTTGAAATCTTCCCCCAAAATCCTGTTTGTTTCATACATAAAGATATTTATAACATTAATATTAAATCATGTTTCAAATTATTAATATTAGGGTGAAGAACAAATGTTTTATTTGAAAGGAAAACGGTTCAGTTCAACAACAAACATCCTGCTGTTTTTATTTATTTATTAATAAACACAATTTATGAAAAATACTTGAGAAATAATTAAAAATAAAGGATTTAAAAATAAAATAAAAGTCCATCGTGAATCATCAGCCTCGTGCTTCTGACTGAACAGTTTTATTTTTTTAAAACTGGTTCTGTGGACCTGTGGTTTCCTGAAACAAAACCCTGTTCAGCCCTTCTCCTGTCGGCCCACTTTGGACCAGAAGCCTGACCCGGTTCTGATGGAGGAGAAGCCTGACCCGGTTCTGATGGAGCAAAAGAGGGGGAAATACGAATTAGCAGCAAGCGGAAAGGATTTAACAGAACCGGACCAAATCAACGGAGGCGCGCGCGTGTGTAAAACCAACAGAATATATTTTTTAAATATCCATCCATCCACACGCTTATTCCTTTCAGGGTCGCGTGGGTCACTGGTGCCCATATCCAGTATATTTTTAAATAATTTAATTAAATTCCAATCAAATAAAACGCTTCAGTAATATTAAGTTTATGTTTTCTTTGTTTCTTTGTGATTCAAAATAAAAGCATATTTTATGGATCAGACGTGTTGTTTCGGACAGACTGTGGTGTGGGAGGAGGACCATAAACCCGAACCTGGACCAGAGAGCACAGCAGGGTTCGGAACACACATAGATTATTTCCTTTAAAGAAACTTTGTGACAGAACCGGACCAGAAGCCGCAGTCAGAACCAGAGCGGGTCCACACACTCTCTACTGATTGGAAGGCGTCATCTCGTGCTCTGATGGGTTCCGGTCTCTGATTGGTCCTCAGATTGGTTCCGGCCTCTGATTGGTCTGCTGGTCTTTGGGTTCGGTTCCGAGTGTGTTGGTGCTGCGTTGACAGGACCCAGAAGTGAGCAGCCCCCCCTCTCAGACCCACCATGGACCGGAGCTGGTACATCCAGACCAGACGGGCCCAGTTTGAGCAGGATCTGAACAAAAAACTGATCTGGTTTTAGTCAGCCTGGACCTTAGATTCTGGATCCAAACAGTGACACAGTGGGAGGGGTTCGGTTCCGACAGACCGATGGAGGAGCAGCGGGACTTACAGAGTTCAGCCCCCGTCCTGCCCCTGCAGGTGGCCCAGCAGAACCACAGAACCACCAACTTCTTCATTGACAACATCCTGCGGCCGGACTTCGGCTGCAGGAAGGAACCGGGTCTGGGTCTGCGGGAGCAAAGCTCCGCTCCGGTGGTCAGCAGGCCGAACCTTCCCGTAACCCCGAACCTGGACTCTGGCTGCAGCAGCGACAGCACTTCTTCATCCTCTTCGTCCTCACCAAGTCCAAAACAGACCAGCAGAACCGGAGCAGGGCCCGGGGCCCTCACAGACAGCACAGAGGAGGTCAAAGACGAGGACAGGACCGGCGGAGGGGACCGGGCTCAGACCGACACCGGAACGCCGGCCCCGGACAGCCAGCAGATGCTGTGGCCCGCATGGGTATACTGCACCCGGTACTCGGACCGGCCGTCATCTGGTAAGACTAGAACCTCAGACAAAAACCGAGTCTCTGAAATTGGACCGAACAGAGCTACTGGGTTTGGTTCATTTCAAATAGACCGAATAATAAAATAAAAAATTAACCATTGTTTTAAAATTAAAAATGTTCTCAAATCATCATAGAGTTGAAACACAACAAAATTACCTAATAAATATAATTATGAATAAATAAATATTTTTACTTTTGCTCTTTAATAAAATATATAAAAACGAGCCTGTTAAAAAACAAAAAATACTTAAATAAAGAAAAATTAATTGTTATAAAATACATAGTGCACACTTTATTTTCTCCAAACACGTATGTGATTTTTACACACAGCGAGTGCAACATAAAAAATGTTTTATTTTTTGTTTTTATATATCTATAAAGGAAAAAAAACTAGTAATAAATCCAACAGAACCGTTCATTAAATTAAATTAAATACAGTTTTATAAAACAGGTTAAAAAGAATAATGTTGTGATTTTTAAAGACCTTAAGAAACCGTCTGTTTTTATCAGGCCTTTGTTGGACTTTCAGCTGCAGGTTCTGATTTATTGGACCTCAATAATAATAATAATAATAATAATAATAATAATAATAATAATAATAATAATAATAATAATAATAATA
>JAUBOC010000160.1:19270186-19283762 GCA_032275365.1 Anablepsoides cearensis | reverse complement strand
CTTTTTAAATGGAATTACTGAAATAAATCTACTTTTTCATGATATTCTAATTTTATGACCAGCACCTGTATATATGACCCATCATATCGAAATGATGATTAAGTCAAATTTGGTCAAAATGACCTAATTACATTTTCTGATTCCTGGCTTTAAATGCTATATTTTAATACCTGGATCATTTTGATATCATACGTGGATCCAGAGATATGACTTAATTTGTCTTGTTGGTTACAACAATCTGAATCCAAATTTTATGTATTTTAAGGAGAAATTTTAATGTCAATATAAAGAAAAACTTAAGATAGAATTTGAATATTGAAATTGTCTAGCTGGAAAAAAACAAAAACATTGCTAGGTCACAGGGAAAATCTCAAAATTTTAAGGCATTCTTTTTTTAAGGCATCCCATATGAATGTGATTGGCACGGATTGATATTACCTTTGTAGAGACAGTTTGTAGGGTAAAGTGCTTTGAGTATCCTGGATGGATAGAAAGGCGCTATACAAGTACAGTACATTTACCATTTTTTTTTTCTTTCTCTCTCTCTCATATATATATATATATATATTAAAAAATGTTTTACTTTATTTTGAAGGTGTGGCAGCTTTTATTTTGTCGTGGCAGTGCGACACAATCAATTACATGTAGAGGAAACCCCGAAGGTGCATTGTAGGTATGTTTGCTTGAACCCATTTGGAGCAGGCTGTGCAGGCCATCAGGTCTCCTTGACACCCACCTGCTGCTCTCCCTTTGGATATTTGTCTATGGAAACCGACTGGGCTGCCATCATTCACTGCAGACACTGGGGCATTATAGAGCAGGAACAGGAGGGCCAACCTACACAATACACAAGTTAAATCGCTATCAGTGCAGGCATACAACTAATGGCTAATGTAAATGTTTTCACAATAAAAACATTATTAGCTTGTTTAATAAAAGGCTGGTTGAACTGAAAGATATATAGTAAGGGTATGTTAATCCTTAACTCCACACACAGTGAAGATAAAAAAACCGTCTTAATATTAAATTACAGGAGCAGCTAAAAACATAAAATCAGGTCTACTTGCAACGATGCTTAAATACAAATGCGACCCCATCCAAAAACATAAAATAAAACCAAGAACCCACTATTACACAATTAAAGACATGAGACAAATACTAATATTTCCGTCCGCTCTTAACCAAATGATAGTGAGCCTGTTAGCGGTGCAGCTCGTGTTAACACACCCACTATAAATTAGCTTTTAGCCGGTGTTAGCTGTGGACGCCACTGGTGGCGGTAATAGAAAAGAAAGTTTTTTTGTTTGTTTTTCAAATCCTTTGGGCCGCAAGCTATCTTCTAACCAGTACAGTTAACTAACATGCACCGATGTGTTCAGTTGGAGAAGCATTGTATTTGACCAGATTTAGCCGCCTGTCGTGTAATGAAAGCAACACATTAGCTCCAAATCTAGGGGTTCACCAAGCAGAACAAGTCTGCTTAACGCTAGCCACAACCAGCTAGCAGGCTGTTAATTGCGTTGTTCATGCTACCACGATGGTGCAACCAAGATGCAAAGCGCCATATTATGAAAGAGGGGGGGAGATCAGTCGACATTAAAAATAAAACCATGCTAACCTAGCCTAGCCGGGTACTGAAAAGGACCCTGCTGCGGATTGATACAAGGCGAGCAGTGAGTGCTATGACAGCTCCGGTCACGTTGGTAAAATAATGGTTTAACATGGCATGTTTATTTAATTTTTTTTTGTGGGGGCGGGGGTCAAGTATGTGCAGCAATTAAATTAACACGAATCAACAATAATGCAAACGAAGCTAGCCCGGTTTGTCCTCAAATCCTTCCCTATCAATCAATTACGCAGGGACAGCTGCCTTCTCCTTTCCCTCCCCTCCGCGCTAACATACTACTGCTGCTCCTGGGCCTAGTCTGGAGCTCTCGCCCTTTGCTTTCACAATCCTTCTCTGCCCACCAAAAGCCGACATATTTTACCCCCCTCCTCCACTTGTATATAGATATTTTTTTATTCTTCCCAACAAAGCGCTGCCGCTTCTGCTTCCTTCTCTAAAACACCCTCCGCTGCTTTGTCTAGGTCCACGCTCTTCGCCCTGGGGCATTTTTGCGTGCGGCCCAGATTGTTTGATTGATAGGGAACGGAAAAAGAGGGATTTTGAGTGACAGCTTACCTGAGTGCCAATCTTCGTCACACTGACAAGCGGCTGCAGCAATCGGGACTCGCAGTTGTTACGTTGCGTCATTACGCAGGGGCACGCAGCAGCGCTCGCCTCATGTTTATGTATAAAGTGGGCGGAGTCATGACGTCTCTCTGCACCCTGCTGGGATTTTTTTCACTTTCCCATCTAGTTTTCACGTTTTTTTAGGTTCTACATTCAGTCAAAGCTTATTACTGTAATACAAATGTATTTTATTATTGTTAAAAAGAAACTGACATAAGCAGTTTGATTAGGATATTTAAAAAATGACAACCTGGCTGAGGAACCCAAACGAAATCAGCTCTTTCATTATTACACACATCTTTATATGAAAGAAAACAAACTTTAGTTTTACCTTGTGCATTTTAATCATGTCACATTCTCACAATATTTCTGCAGACCTGGTAGGTTCAGGCGCATTATATAACTAAATTTTAAACTAACAAAGAATAATTTCAAACTGGTTCTGCTCTCCTAGTGCCGAGGTGAGGGTCTGCCAGAGGAGGGTTGAGGGAGGCGATACTTGGCCATGTCTACATCCAGGTCTACAAACGTATAGGGGGTGTAGCTGTGGTGCTGGCAGTTTTTATAGGTGCTGTTGTCAAAAGGCTCCTCAGGCTCTGTAGGTTCTACTGCCGCAGCTGTAGGCTCTGCACAAAAAAGAAAAAAAAAACACCACATGATGAAAACCTTACAACTCTTCATGCAACAACTATGTATCTAGTGTAATTAAAACAAGGTTAGTCAAACTCAACAGAAGGTCTCTTTCTTTGTTAGTGATTCTCTGTGAAAGTATTGCCCTGATTGCTTGGGTGCACTTCTGAAACTACCAAAGCAACAAAAAAGTGATAAGATCTGAGAGGACAGTGTTTACTCTTTCACACAGACTAAGTAGTTTACATTAAAGCAACGAGACATATTCTATCCAATAGTGAGGAAAACGCACTAGTGTGAAGAGCCTGAAGATACAAAGTACAAAAAAGTCAAAAGACCTGTTCAGACCTGGTATAAAAATCCAACTTGCATGATGACTGTAAGTGCAGCTGATGGAGCACGTTCACACCTGGCAGTACAAGCTTTACCCCAAAATTCTTGTGAAACAGGGCAGTTTGAATCACTGTTGTGTTGCACTATTTCTAATCTTTTTGTCATTTAAATAAAATATCATTATGAACACAGTACCCTTTCTACAAATGTTATTCACATGGAAATGCGGTAAATGGCCAAAATGCTGTAATAACTATGCTTGGCCAGTATGTGGCACTGTAACACTACCAAATACAGAAAACTAGCTTCTATTTAGTCAAGTTTACATGTCATCTTTAAAACTGTTTAATATCCCACATTTTTAACTGTAAATTTGATATATTGTATTATTTCTGCAACATTTGCAGTACTTTTAACAGTTCAATACATTGATAAAAACTATTTTTGTCTTAATTATTTTGTGTTGTTGCTTTGCTCGGTTTAAGTTAGAATATGAAGGTTTTGCTGTAGCTGAGAAATTAAGTGTCTGCAGCCCAAAGACAAGCATTCAATCTGTCATTATATTAAAAAAGAAAAAAATAAGTAGTTCCTCATCCAGAGGATGTACTTATATTTTTGATTTTTCTACCTGGATTACTGAGCTGCATCAGGACGTCATTATATTTTTACATCTGTCACCCTTGGGGTCTAAGATTAGATTAGTAGTGGGTCTATGACATTTTGGTCTTCAAAATGTGTTTTGGTGATTTTACACAAAAAGACTTTTTTCACTCTGAAACCCACTTTTAAACAATACGTTTGCAGGACTTCTAAAAAGTTTCTGTGTGAATGCAAGGCAATAAAAATAAAATACATGCTTTTCCACAAACATTCCCATGCCACATGGGACCTCACAGGGATCACAGTGGGTCTAAAAACAAAACTTGACCAACTAATAAAGACTTATCTTCAAAATATTCCTTATGGCTGTTTGTTTGACTTTAAATCAGCCATCAGTTAAAGCAAACTGTTTTTTATTATTTTCTCTTGAGGCATCCAGGTCATAATTGCTGCCTGTGTGGATTCATGCCAGTTCAAGAGGAGGACCTACATCAAGGTTCAGAATATCAAAAGCATGCAGATGAATA
Source organism: Anablepsoides cearensis (assembly GCA_032275365.1). NCBI lineage: Eukaryota > Metazoa > Chordata > Actinopteri > Cyprinodontiformes > Rivulidae > Anablepsoides > Anablepsoides cearensis. The sequence goes on along the minus strand of JAUBOC010000160.1, from coordinate 19,279,439 downwards.
GGGTCTACACCACCTCAAAGTTGTTTAAATGAAAATTTCTTCAATGCACATGGAAAGCCTTTACACCTATATTTAGTTATATCAACCAATCATTAAGGACGGATTAAAGTACAGGGTCTGAACAGACCCAAAACACCTGTGAAAGTAAAGATAATTTCTGCTGGAAAGGATTTTTTAAATAAGCTTTAAAAGAACAAACCAAAAATCACATAACCAATTAATTATTTGTCAAGAAACAATGAAAGAAAAAGAAAATACACAGTCAAAAAGGAAAACATTATAGACACCCAAGTAAAAACAGATTTACAGAACTGAGAGAGAGAAAATTGTTCTTCCCCATGTGCTTAGAGATGTGCTGGACAAACATTGGAAGATAAATGTTAAACAAAAAATAAGTTTTATATAAACAATATATATGCTTCTTTACAATCTTCCACAAAGTCCAACAACTCCTAGTTTCTGATGATCCAGCTGCTGTCAGAGACACCTTAAATCTATCCACATCACTTCAATATAAATGACCTGTGTGCAAAAACACAGCACAGGAAAAAAAACAGCTAAACAACAAAGACTACAAGTCAGGGGAACACTTTAGACATTAAGTTGTTCAGAAGAAAAAAAAGTGACTGAAACGTTCTGAAAGATAGAAACAAATCTAGTGAGTCAAAGGACAAACTTCAGCCAACACTGAAAGCAGAGACGGTGATTGTTATAAAATGCTTTAAAGAAGAAACAACACCTTGAAAGTGTGACGAACACATCCACTTCATGCAAAGCTAACAAACTAAAGAGAAAAGATTATGGGCGGTCAGCTTCTTACAGTGAAGGAACAAAAGAGTAAAACTGAGGTTTGTTAAAGCAGCGTGAGATGGAGCGAGTGCCTCCTCCACTCCTGAACCCTTTACAGAAGTGACTGAGAAAAATCACAGGAATCTGCTAGATCAAGACAGTGTTAAGGAGAAGTAGGGTGGTGGTGTGTGTACCCTCAAGCTGTTCAGCAGCAGCCTCCAATGACACATCTTCTTCTGTAACTTCAGCTGAGACCAGAAAAGGGTCCTTCAGATCTTCTGCAGTTTTATCCTCAGCAGATGCTTCAGTGGGTATGATCTTTGAAATGACAGGTCCTGGAGCAGCTACCCTCTGGGATTCTGCAGAGACTTTGACAGGAGCATCAGCAGGTTCTGCAGAGACCTGTACAGGAGCATCAGCAGGTTCTGCAGAGACCTGTACAGGAGCCTGAGCTTGGGCCACTTGTAGCTGTGGAGTTTTATAGTGTGCCTCAGTGATAAGAGAGGGAGCAGCATCTTCTGTCACTTCTGCAGGAGTTCCTGAACCAGTCTCAGGGCTGATCGTCTCTGACTCTTCAGATCTGCCTCGGACTCTTCTCCCTGGGTGCTGAACTGCATCATTAGTGCCTTTGGTCTCTCCAGGAGTAGCATCTTGCCCTTTCAACTTTTCTTCAGAATCTGAGTCAAAGTCTGAATCCGAGTCGCTGGATGAGGAGGATGAAGAAGATGACTCAGCTGCTGTATCTTGTGGCTCAGAGGATGCTATGATGGCATTTTGTGTGGCCCCAGCTGAGCCCAGCGCCTCTTCTGGTGCCGAGCTTCCACACTCTACCTCAGCCAAAGGTTCCAAAGGTTGTACACCTTGAGGAGCAGCAGGGATAGAATCTTTAGTTCCACCCAGAAGAAATCCTCCAGGTTCTGAGAACCTCACAGGGAAGGAAACTGCAGTCCTGTGGGCTAGAAGAGCTGCTCTCTCATGTGGAGCTTCTGCTGCAGAGGGAAATGGTAAATGGGACACAAGCAGGTAGAAATAAACATTAGGCAAATTAAAAAAAAAATACTTTTTAAGGCAGTATTTTTAATTTCTTTGAAATTGTCAAGAATTATAAATGAGATTAAAACAGCCAAACCTAATGTTCACATGATTTCTCATGAAATCTCAAATGTGTTCAATACAATACCTATGACCAAAAACATAAGCTGAAAGTCATGATTCCTTTTCTTGGCACAGTTATTTAGCTAAAAAAAATTCATTATTTATTAAACAAAAAAAAAAACACAACACACATACATAGACACACACAACTGAAAAACATGAATGGTCATGGTTTTATCACCTGGATCCAAAGTCCTGAGCAGGTAAACTAAATGAAAAGGTTCCTAAAGGGAAAATGTTCAAAAAGATGTTTAGATGTCAGAATGGAAAACTGATAGAACCAGGACTGAATGTTTGGACTGTAAAAATTGAGCTGAAGAAAGGAAACCATGTTCTGCTGAACAGAACCAGTCCTGGACTGTGGAGAACCCAGTGCTGAATCAACTATTGTATGCTGGAAGCTTAGTTTGGATCTTCATAAGTCGGTGATGATACTGGGCTGCAGGAGAGATGGTAGGAAATCAACAGCTGACATGTTAGACAACAAAAGTCTTATTGGATCAGAGGAAATTTTATTTAATTATTATTTTTTTTATTTCAAGCCCCAGCCTCTACAAAAGCACCACCTGTGACTAGTTGGTTCATACTTACTCAAGGTTCCAACACAGTTTTCTATTTAAAGTTACAAACTTCTCCACACTCCAGTGCCTCTTCTACATTGTCTAAATCTACCCGTCTTCTTTCAAAAGTGTACTCCAGCTGATTGAAATCTATAAAATGGAAGAGGTAGGTAAGAAGAAAGCCGAGGAAGGTGTGATCTGGAAAAAGTTGGACAACAACAAATGCACACCATCAAGAAGAGTGGGCCAATATTTATTAGATTCTAATCAACACAATAAAAGTGTAAGAGACTTGTGACCCCGACGCAAACATCTCTAATAAGTTATTTAACAAAAGGCTTTACCTTAGGTTTTATTTGTCATTTTTTAACAGTAAAGGTCAAATTTCCTGTTAAAGATATAACTGTATTTAACGGTCTCTGTATGGTTTTGCTGCCACATCATCTTTTGTTTTCTAGTCAAGTCTTTTAGTTTTTCTTTTTTTACGCCTTGTGTTGGGTTGCATTCTTGGGTCCATCTCTCCTCCAAACCTGACAGGATCTTTTATGTTTTGTATAATTTGTAGTGACTATTGACACTAAATAAATCAAGTGAATTAAAGTAAATTTATAGAATTTCATATAAAAATAATTTACTTCACTAAAACTAGTGAAGTAAATTATTATAAAACAAGAGAAAAACTGAGTATTGACATTAAAGATTTTAAAACAAACGAGGTGGAACTTCATGCCAAAAGGTATGCCTCCTCCGCCTGCCTTTGAAAAAAATGCCAGTTTTATTTACCAATCATTATAAATGACCTTGACCTTTGATGCTCAAATGAATAGGTTGCCTGTTCGATTCCCTGTTCCTTCTGTCTCAGTCGTTGTGGCCTGGGGCGAGACACTTCACCTGCTGGTGGTGGTCAGAGGGGTGCATGGCAGCCCTGACTCTGTCAGTCTGCCCCAGGGCAGCTGTGGCTACAATGTAGATTATCACCATTAGGTGGTGAATATGTGAACGGGTGAATGATTGAAGTGTAAAGCACCTTGGAGTCTGTAGAGAAAGCCCTGTTCAAGCCATTTAAAACAAAGGGTTAAACCCAAAGGTTTGATGCGACAAAAAGAACCATGTGGCCTTACTTTTTCCTGCAGCTTTGGTCTTTTTCACTGGTCTCTTTGGCTCTTCAGTTTGAGTGGAGAACCAAAGAGCGGGTCCGTTCTTCAGGGTGACCCAGCTGTTCACCTGGAGACCCTACAGAGGAGCACATACAACATTTGGTCTGAAATCTGGACTTATAATTCATCTGATCTACTAGCACATAACTGAAAAACAAAGTTCTTATGTTCTAATGCTTGGGTGACTTTCAGATAAAGACCATGTCAAACCGCCCAGCAGGACCTGGTTCAGCTCTGTGTTGTTGGGACTTTACTTTGTTTTGAATCAAGCTTAAGGTCTAATGTTATTTTAAAGTCTGATATACTACTTTTTCTTTAGTCTGAATAGATTTCTACTGAGCCTGTTCGGTGACATGGAATTTAAAAACATTATCACATGCCCAAGAGATAATTAATGTGGCCAGAAACGGGCTAACGTTGACCAGCCTTGTTGTGAGAGAGACACATTATTGGAGTTACAGTATATAGCCTGAATTGTTTGTCTTTAACTGTTTGAATATGCACAATAATAATAATAATAATAATAATAATAATAATAATAATAATAATAATAATTATTATTATTATTATTATTAGGTGTATGCCAATATAAATGGCTGTGTGTCGGGAAACAGATTTTTACTGTGTTCCTGATTGCAGCTGAACTCCGACTCCTCCTGTTGAGGGGCAGAGGGACAGGAGCCTGTTTTGAAAGTTGTGCTTCAAAAAAAGAAAATAAAGCTTTTTCGACAAATAGACAACTCCAGTTGTCATCTGAGACTTATATCTGCAGCACATTAAGCTAAGAAACAGCTACTTCTTCACACCTAATGTAAGGTGCTGATGTAGCAACCTCATTCATTCTATTAAAATCAACATAAATTAGGTTAATTAAGACTTGTCCATGTCCAGTCTGCACGGAAATGACAACAATAATTATCGCGTGGGAACACGTTATCTCGTGACCACTTGATAATTTTTTTATTCCATGTCACCGGACGGCCTCTGTACATTTCTATAAAAACACATCAGGAACTACATTAAAGTGGAACTTACCCCGGCTGTGAAAGAATAACTCAGTCACAAGGCTAATTTGTAAAATGCCAAAGAATGTGTAGTGCCAGGAGACACTGAGGGGCACGGCCTAAAGTGTGAGGGGGTGAGCGAGGAGGTGTGACCAGGACGAGAGAAAGTCTTTTGTTTTGTTTTTTTAAGACAAGAGAACGTAACAGCTAGTTTTAGCTTAATTTGACAAGCTAACATTCCTGAAAGTTCTAAATAAATGTCTTTGTAAAAAGTAAAGTTTCATGATATACATGCAAACTCCCATAAAAGCTGTTACAGCACACACAGGTAACAAACTGGTAAAATGTGACTTTGGTCCAAAACAGAACAGAAATAGTATCTTTTCATTTCTGTTTGGTTCACTGTTTTAATTAAAATTAACAAGACAGCTCAGTCTGGGACTGACGAGTGTTCTGACCCCCCCGGATCATTCAGGACACTGCAGCCTCTGCTGCACTCTCACTGACACACTGCAGCAGCAGCGAGAGTCCAGTCCAGTCCAGTGACAGAGCTGTCACTGAAGTCCTCCTGTTTGGTCTGGTCCATAGCAGGAGCTGCTTGATAAGTTAGCAGGAGCAGTTTAAAGAGTTGATCACTGACTTCCAGCTGACACCCATGTCTTTTTTTCATCACTGTCACGCCTGCGAGTGTCCGCTCTGGTGAATACACCTGTTCTCGATGTACGGCAGGGTGAGCTTCACCTCTCCACAATTCATTCTTTCCTGATCACAGTAAGGCTGTGGCAATGATCTTTAATAATAATAATAATAATAATAATAATAATAATAATAATAATAGCAGCAAGTGCGAGGGTGTGTATGTATTTTGGCCAGATCAAAACTACGTGACACAGCAACCTAGTAGTTAAAAAAAATATTGGAGCACAAAGATGATGTGTAGTTAATTTAGTTTGTTTTCTGACTGAAATACTCCATGTTTTGCACTGTGGGAGGAGGAGAAGGCAGCTTCTACCGTAGTAACAATCAACAATGCTATTGCTAACTCCTGAATCTCTGCAGGGCGTGTCTACAGAGAGGCTTTTATACTGAGTACTGTGCCATGTCACACAGTACTTTTTGAACACATAACTAAATTCAAGTAGTCATAGTTAAACCCAAAGAGAGCAGCACAAAGACATTTTTAGACCAAATACTGTAGATTTAAACAACTTTAGACCAAAATGTCTAATTGTACTCATAAATACAAAAGGTATTACTCTTATTTTTTTATAAAGCACATTTGAAAATGTCATTGGCCCAAGTGCTTTATATGAAAAAGAAAAATCAAGCGGTAAAAGAAGAAAAAAATAAAATAAACAGCTACATTTTGGCAAAACAGAAAAATAATTATAAAAAATAATATATTAAATTGAAGCAAAAATATATACTAACACACTTTTAAAGCCAATGAGCACTAGTGTGTTTTAAGGTAAGACTTAAAAACTACAAGAATTGAAGTCTGTCTGATATGAAGGAGTTACAACTGAAAAGACTGGATCACCTCTGTGGACCAGCCTGGATTTTGAGACTTAATGGGACCATTCATATGGGTTGGAAACAAAAAGGTTCCTCAGACACTTTGTTGCAGCTTTTGTCTAGTTTGTTTCATTTTTTGTTAAAATCATCAAAAGACATACATACATACATTCATACATACATATTTATGTAATTGCACATTTCTTTAGCTCCTCTTTGAAGTTACTATCTGAAGCTGTTATTTGAACAATGTTTGGTTATACATGAAACGGAAAAAAATATTTCAAAGTTTTGTTCCAAATGTAAATACAAAAGTTTAATTATTTGTTCTGTGCTTAAATCATTTTACGGCTGTGCCGCGGGGCGGGGTCCTCCGTAGGACACAGCCTACCTGGTCGAGGTAGGCCAGGACCTTGGAAGAGCGGGAAGACAAAAAAGTGTCTGTGTACGTTAGTGCTGCACGATATTAGAAAAACCTGCGATGTGCGATAACACTGCTTAATATTGCGATGACGATATGACTTGCGATAAATGAATACATTCATATGTAGTGTTTATATCTTTCTGCTCTGGGTTCAAAGCCAAAAAAAACAACCTAAAAAAAGTTAATCATTTCCATGCCAGCCTGAATTATTTTTTAAGTATGAAGAGACCTATCCAATTGACCAAAGACATTCGATTGACAAAATGCATAAATGCAAACTTTTGAGTGAACCATTTATTGCAGTTTATGCAGTTGCTGCGATGTGCAGATTGCGATGCGATTTATTGCGATGGCGATAAATTTTCGATATATTGTGCAGCCCTAGTGTACGTTCTGTCACCTAGCAACCATGATGACGGTAAACAAAAGCAAAATTAAATCGAAATTAGAAAAATATCAATTAGCGTTATTAATATCACAAAATAAAATTCATTTAAAAGGTAATATTTGAAGAACTAATTGACCCACCATAGGTGCATGTTTATTTCGTTTGTTTTTTTTCTGACAAAAACAGCATTTATAAACTTGTCTATATAAATTACAAAAGTATTAACACAACCGCTTGAAACTTTTAATTCTTATACTGCCATAGTTTTATTTAAAACATATTATTTTCTCTCACTTCGACCACCATTACTAGAAAAAAAGAAATCTCTTGTCGGGCCGCAATGCAATGTGGGTAATGGTGGGCTGGGAAGGCTCCATCAGACCAGTCCTTCAATTCAGGACAAAGTTAAGACATTTTTGTTTGCCGCATCAGTGGAGTCTTCAGTTTTGGACGGTCTCTGTTGCAGCGCTGTGATGTAAGCGGCCGATGAATTCGGCCTTCGGAGGACTGGTTTTGGACACTACATACATTCACCTGTTCTCTCAGTTTTTCTTATTTCCTGACATGACATTAACAGCATAGATTGAAATATTATTGTATTCTAAAACCAACATGTACCATCTTTTGCTTTCTATATTCGAAGTAGGCATATTACCATCAACGCCGACTCAGCTTAGGGCTGAGAGGTATGAATTCAAATTCATATCACGGTATAAATTGAATCCCTTCATGGTAACCATATATATCATGGTAGAAAATTATCATAAAAAGCAAAAATAATAATGTAATTTTTAGACCATTTGTTTTGCAGTAATCATAATCAAGCATTTTTGCTGTAGTGCAAATTAACATAACAGAAGTATAAAATAATGTTTATTGCAAAACGGTTTCAACAACAAACAAAAACATTTCTCAAATTTTCAACAATATCAAAATAAAGTGGATGTTATAACCAGTACTTCAAATAAAATAGTAATTTAGACATTAAAAAATACAATAAAAACTTGTTTTTTCTCCGACAACTTGTGTGTGAAAAAACTACAGTTGTTAAATATTCGCTCTGCGTGATGGAGGGAGGAAATGATCCTGCAACACGACATAACCTTTCTACAGCTGGAGGGGAAATTTAGAGGATTTGTTCTCGTGTTTTAAAACGCTTTATTTCTTCATTTATTTTCAGAATATTTTAAACTCCTGTTCAGTTGTCTCTGCACTCACAGCCATGTTGACACAGGTGCGACAACGTACCTGACGACAGGACAGTAGAGGGTAAATTTCTACCTTAGACCAACTTCATATCGTTTCTACCGCCTATCGCATATACCGAGCTGCCCTAACTCAGCTGCATTACTAGTTCCAACTAGTGATGTAACATTTGAAGCGATGCCTCGGAGCCTGTGTCAAGCAAAAAGGGGCGTGCCAGATGAAGCCCCGGTTTGAGGCGTGTGTCATTATCGTGAAAATCACGTGACTGATGACAAACGAGGCCTCGGATTCAGTGGGTCACGTCTAGGGCTGCCACAAACGATTATTTTAATAATCGATTAGTCATCGATTAATCGACTAATCGTGGCAGCCCTAGTCACGTCATCGTTTCATTTTGAGTGTCACAACCAGGGGGTTCAAGTCTCGCAGCCCTTTGTGGGTTTTGAGTTGGTGTTGTGAGAGGTGTGCTTTGGTTAATTAGTTATAGTTAGTGGTTAAAGTTCTGTTATAAATAGATTTACGTGTTCAACATCACATCACTCAAATTATAATATTTCCATGTAAACACACACTTTATTCATTGAGACGTGGCAAAAATATTTTATTTTATACAGAGACATTCCAGGATTCTCTGACTCAGGATTAAGTCCCACGCATTGACCGTGAGACACACGCATTTTAAGATGTGCACACGCCACACTTTGCTAAAACACGCACGTACGCACAAATGCGCGCGCACACACAAGAACGTGCAGCTTAATGTTTGTCTCTCTTGCTGCTCAGACTCATTCGGATAAACTCACTTTGCCTAAAAAGATCCATGTCCACCTATTTTTGTTTTCATTCCTGCATTGGGAGTCCTGCATACGTGCACGCTGTGTTCAGAGCCGATCGCTCCTGTCAGTCACCTGTCAGTCACCTGTCAATCACCCGTCTGCGCTGTGCGTTGTTATAAAGAACTGCTGCAGCGAGACCCCAGCTCAGACTGAACGTGTCCACCTGTTGCGCACATGAATTATGTTTTAATCATAGTTAAAAAAATGTTTTCACGAGGA
>JAUBOC010000160.1:19046524-19059951 GCA_032275365.1 Anablepsoides cearensis | reverse complement strand
ATCTCATCCTAAGAATTTCATTGCATTGTTGACTCTTGTTAACCTGCATATGACAATAAATGAATCCTGAATCCTGACAGTGAGGTTGTTTCTGGGATCTGCTGGAAGCACTTTTTCAATTTAGGGATCATAGCAGTGAGTGCTCCAATGACTACTCGTACCACTAACCACCACAATGTCCAATTGGTTTAAGCCCATGTGCTGGACTGTCTCTGGGACATATTTGACATTCTGCTTCTAGGGTCCTGTCTAATATGATAGTCCTCAGTCTTGTTTAAATGGTGGTCCAAAAAACACAAAAATGCAGTCAAACCCCCCCCCCCAAAAAAAAAACAAAAAAAACAAAACATATTGTTTCTGTGGAACTGTACAGAAGCAAATACCACCCCAGGCTATTATTTCACTAGAACTAATGGTTACAAATAAGCTTAGTTAGTACTAAAAAAGTATGAAATTTGCTTTCACCTGGACTCAGGTGTGATGCTGATCAGTCTGTTTACAGAGTACTGAAGGTAGATTTCTGCACAGACAGAAACATAGGCTAAGCAAAACAACCTAAAGCAAATGGGATCATTTCTTTGAAGGAGACTTGTCTAGCTGGCAGTTTCGGAGGTTTTAATAAAAAGCCTATTGTTTGTTTAGATTTGAAAAAGGGAAGAAAAAAAAGAAAGAAAGGGCAAATGAGGTTAAGGTTCAGACAGAAATCCCCTTTCACCTTCATTCTTTCATTTTGCTGCAGGTTTTTATCCTCCACTCAAACTGATGCTGAAGGATCAGAAACTTCCAAAATACAACAAACAGAAAAAACAAAGATACATAAAGTACTTAAAAAAACAGGTTGAATATGTTATTTGGAATATTTAGAATTATGGCACATTGTGAGCTCCGATTCAAATATTTAAAAGAGTTTAATAAACGACTTAAAGAAGTTTATAAAAAATTGAAAAACATTTCTATGAAAAACACCATAAAATAAATCATCTACTGGAAATTACTGATGAGTTCAAATAGACAAATAGAAAATTGGAATGGTCATTTTTTTAGTTGAGAAAAGAAAAAGAGTGACAAATATTTTTCTGTTTTTGGGATAGAATATACTATACAAAATACTGTTAGAGCATTATGTCTTTTCTTTCTGAATTGATATGCTTAATTAGAAATAAATCTACGGATTAGAATTTGTTGTTATTAGAAAAAGCTAAAAAAATGAATCTGTGTATGGTTCATCCTTTGGTTTTTCCATTTCATAACAAAATTGCAAAAAGAAAACAACTATATTGTTTTTTTTTTCGTTTTCATTACTTAAATGTAAATAGGTAAAAACAAACTACGTAAATAAAAATTCACAGTGTTTCATTTTGCTTCAGTTATCTTAAAAAAAAACATTTTGGGTTAATATGTACCAATACCAGAAATGACAGTAGTCAACAAAAAAGTAGTTTATGGTGGCAGGGAGACTGCTTAAAAACAGAAACCATTCCTAAAGATATTTTTGCAATAACTGCACTCAAATTTTATTCTGCATACCTTGGAATATTAAACGGTAAGATCTTCATCTCTTAATGAGATGTGTCAACGCCCTCCATTTCTAAAGTAATGTGCCAGGAATTCAGGCCATGATGGTTTCCGGCTCTGCCAGACGTAAGAAATGTTGAGCTGACAAAATACAAAGCTTGTCTTTGTTTTAACCTAAAATGTAACCTTTTTTCAATTTTTAATTGTTTTTAAATTAGTTTTAAAACAAAAATGCTTATTGTTATGTAATAGAAATAATACTTTTTGTTCTAAGCCAGCATTTCCTGCAGGGGGACGGCAGATTGCTCTGTGTTGATCTCTGTGTTCCTGTTATTGCAATAAAACAAACTCAGATGACCATTCAACGAAGCGCCTTTATTCTTGGATCACGTATTTCTGTCTTTGCTAAATATTTTTTTCTATAATAGTTACACATCTTAATTTAAACATAAAAGAAAAATTAAGCCAATGCTACATCTTCTGTTTGATTTGTATATTCAACGGTTAAAATTTTTTTCTACATAAAATAAAATGACCACATTTTATTATCCCTTCTATTATGTGAAGACAACACATTAATAGTACAATAGTGGTATTGATTTCATAACACATGATTTTTATCACTTTGAATCCATCCATCCATCCATCCATCCATTTTCTATACTCATTTCTTCCTTTTTTTAGGGTCACTGGTGCCCATATCCAGCAGTCACAGTGCGAGAGGCGGGGTACACCCTGGACAGGTCGCAAGTCCATCACTTTGAAATTATGTATACGAATATTTTTTTACTTCAGATTTGCCAGCACAATTTCAACTGTAAAAATTCAAATGAAGACATTTGCATAAATGTCTAAAATGAATGAATGAAATGAATAAAATTCAGCTGCAGAAATTTGCCTTTAAAAATTCACCTGAAAATATTCAACTACTGACTTCAGCTGCAGAAATTTGCTGCAAAAATATATTGACCTCCTGGTGACCAAAGCCAAAGCAATCAGCACTAGATCAAGCCAATGAAATTACACTCATTTGATCATGTGACACACCAGTGCCTTGGGCAGAGGTCATGTGGTCAAGGGTTTGGCAGTTTGTTTTTTCATTTGAAATGAAAAATGGAAAAAAAAACTTGTTTAAAATGATTATTTATAAAATAAATGAAGAAATAATATATATAAATGCTAAAAAATGGATTATAATATATTGTTTTTGTTTTATTTCATGGGGACATTTATTTATTTAATGGAATATTTATTAATATTTTACAAATTTATTTATTTCATTTTGAATGAAACGGCTTTCCATAGTAACCACTTGTAGTGTAAATTGTGGGTAATTTCGGTGGCAGAGAGAAAGAAAGTAAAACACATCACTCTGATGATTTCTGCAGCCCATTCTCAGAGTGAAACAGACACGGCTGTTCCCTCCTGCTCACAGTGAGACAGAGACAGACTTTCAACAGGCAGATCGGCTACAGCTAAATTAGGCAATTAAAAATAGATAAAAAGTTTAAAACCTACCCTTGTTGCTGGCACTCAAACTTACAACATTACCAGCTGCTCTTTGCCAGGGAGGGAGCGGCATTTCATGTGTGTTCACAAGGTATGGCTGCTGAATGTGCTAATGGATTGGTGAACACATGCACAGAACGGCTGATACGAATCAAGAAAAAAAAAAAAAACAAACACAAAAATCAGCCCAAAATATTGGATAGCCGATGCATGGGTTGACCTCTACCAAAGAATGAACCATACACAGATTCAAATGAGGTTTGATTTTGCTCTTCTGAAGTTCAGTGAATGCATTAAAGGAGTGAATGCATCATTAAATGAGGGTCAAGTTTGAAGAATAGAAATATAAAATGCATTTTACTCTAATCTGTTTTCACTGCAAATTGAAATAGCTCACAGATAAGGACCCCAGTAATGGGACCATAAGGAAGTTAAAAGGTTGTTTTCCGAAGCTTTAGACTGCTGTCACTGTTGAGTCAGAATTCTCTTTTCATTACATTATGTCTCCTTTAAAGAAAATTAAATGTTCCATGAATCAAACAAACATTTAGCACAAGTTGTATGTTAGCATGTGACTGTGACTTTCAAACCTCTCCATGTTTCAATCTTGTGTTCTTCTAATTCATAGATCTGAACCTGTAGATAAAACATATTTCACTTGCAAAATCTCAGAGGAAGTGATGATTGATATGAGTCTAGGATTGTCTCCTCTATGAATCTGGATCATTTCTTGTTAACAGCATAACAGAGAATTAAAAAAAAATCCTGCAAACTCTGCTCACCAGTGGAGACTTGTAGTAACGATGGAGAATGTTGATGAAGTCAGTGATCGTCAGCATACCTGCAAACAAACACAAAACTGTTCTGAGACATAATGCTATTGAAGGTATTTATTGTGTGTTTTTGTGTCATCAAGTTAAGACAATTCTGTGAGAGTGATGCACACACAGCGCCTTCCAAAAGTACTGGAGCAAGACAAACTCCTTTGTTTTGTTGTTCACTACATTTAAGTTTAAGATCAAAAACGACAAAATGTCAGAATATCTGCTTTTTTTCTTGGTTTAGACAAAACATACTTTGTTTGAACCCACTAATTTTCCAAGTGAACAATGGAACATATGACTGACAGGTGTTTCTTGTTGGAAGGTGTTGCCTTTTAAATTGATTTTTCAGTTTTTAGCTTGGGTTTAAACCTACAAACCCACTTTTTTTTTTTTTGCTAAAGAAGACACACCTATTTGAAGACCAGAGCGCTACCTGTGTGAGAAAGGCAATGTATTCTCAAGCTGAGCAGAGGTGTCAGAAGTACTCACATTCATTACTCAAGTAGAAGTTTAGAGGTTTAAAATCACTTCTGTAGTAGTTGAATAAACAACTCAAGCTTTTTTCCCCAAAGTAAAAGCATAAAAGTACTGGTTTTAAAACTACTTAAAGTATAAAAGTAAAAATTAATGTAAGGGGGAAAAAAGCCTTTAGGGATAAAAGCTTAGTCAGCGCCACAGAGAACTATAGTGGACAACCCTATTAGAATGCACTAGGCCTTCTGTTTCAGCTGCATGTATCTCTCTGCCACAGTCGTCTTCATAGTAGACTACAGAATGGGATGTAATTTGGGTCATGTGCAAGTGTGATGGATCGTGCAAACCAATAGGGTGTCAGAACGAGACATGCAGTATTTATACTTTAAATTCCCTCTATCCGGGAGGTGCCATGTTTTTGGATGATTTTTTTTGAACGATGACAAGCCAGACTGAAAACAAGTGAGATAGAAAGGAAATACTTTTGGCATTTTTAAAATGTAAGGAGTAGAAAGTACAGATAATTGCCGGAAAATATAAGGAGTAGAAGTATAAAGTAGGCTGAAAATAATTACTCCAGTTAAGTATAAATAAACAAAATTTCTACCTAAGTACACCTCTGAAGCCACAATTTCAGTTTGATGGTCACAGTGCAGTGTTTCAGGGACCACTGGCATCACTGAGGGTTTGACTCTCCACTACTTCCTGTATTCTATTCCAGTCACTTAGTTATGGTGTTCCATGTATGCTTAGCATGCCCCTGAATTCTGAAACTTAACGCTGTTGGAATGCTACTACACAATATACCACTTTAAATACACACGTGTCACAACAGGAAGCAGATTGTGCTATCCTGTCTGGACAGCAACACTCTGACATCCTCCGATTAGAGCGGTTGCAACAAACATACACGGCACAGAATTTAGGCATTTTGACACTGAACCAGCACAAGGAAGCAGGGCTGCATTTACTTTCTGCCCCCATAAGCATTTTGTAATGACGATACTATGTCATCAGCAACCCAACAATTTAATGTGTTGTGCCTTCAACCCAGCTGTGTTCTGCTCTGCCCCTCTTTTGGCTCTGCAATGCTTGGTGTACTTCTGAAAGCTCACATCTATGCAGGATGTTGCAGGGTGTGTTGGTGATTTGCTATGGGTAGGGCATCGAGTCTCGAGTTTTGATTGGAACTGGAACAAATTGACTCTCCCGTAATCGTTCAAATTTTAAATTTTAATTCCCAGTTTCGATACATGATCCATGATGGTGATGTAGCGTTAGCGCCAAGCTAATGCATATATGTGGTGATGTAGCATTAGTAATATATAAATTAATGCCACATATTTATTAGTCATTTCTACATTCTCCTGTCTGTCAAGGTGCTCTGGTGTCCTTTAAAAGGGTTGATCATAAGATATTGTACCAACAGTATTTTTCTTGATGAAACTGACAAAGAAGAAATATTGAATATTGCAAAAAATCTTGCTGACAAAATATCAAAATACTGGGTGGACATGAAGCTTGTGAAGGAAATAATGAATTGTGTCATTGAGCCATATATGTAATTTATCATTTTCAACTGGAATATTTCCAGATAATATGAAAATAGCCATATGGTAGAGCTGATGCCTCTAAGCAAGAAGGTCGCCAGATCAAATCGCGGCCCGAGACCTTTCTGGGTAGAGTTTGCATGTTCTCTTCATGTGTGGGTTCTCTTCGGGTACTCCGGCTACCTCCCACAGACCAAAACCATGACTGTTCGGTTAATTGGTAACTCTAAATTGTCCCTAGGTGAGAGTGAATGGTTGTTTGTCTCGTTTGTCTCTATGTGGGGCCCTGTGATGGACTTGCCACCTGTCCAGGGTGTACCCCGCCCCTCGCAGTGTGACAGCTGGATATGGGTTCCAGTGACCCCCGTGACCCGATAAAAAAGGAAGAAATGGGTATAGAAAATGGATGGATGGATGAAAATAGCCAAGGTAATCCCTCTCTACAAAAATGGAAAGAAATGTATGTTTACAAATTATCGGCCAATGTCCTTGTTACCACATTTTTCAAAAATTTTGGAAAAATTGTTTTATTTATTAATAAACAGAATATATTAAGTAGTAGTCATTATGGGTTTAAGGCTAATAATTCTACATAATTGGCTCTCGTTGAATTGATTGAACAAATAGCAACTCTTAGAACTAAAAAAGGTTTCAGAGAAGTTAAGACTATTTAACCCAGAAAGAACTCTGGTCAGCTTTATTTGAACCACGTTAACTTTTTTGACCCTGCCTCTAAATTAAATTGGAATTGAGAATCGTTAGGAACAAGAATCAAAATTAGAAGAACTGAAACCTCAGAATCGATGCTGAATCCTAGTTATGGGCAGAGGTAGCATATTTGAATTTAAATTTGTATTTTAGTTTAAAGATGCACTGGTAAATGTGCTGATTATTCTATAAATCTGTTGTAAAAGAGCCTTTTGTTAATAAAGTAAAATGATTATATCAGTACTGATTTTGTGAGTAGCGTGTATATATTGTCCACTTTTCAGCAATTGGAAACACACAGACATGTGGTTCTTCTCACCCATAAAGCACTGCAATTTGCTGTCCCACAGTGGTGCTGCCCTCACACCATTCACCACCAGAGCAAAGAAAGCTTTCTTCACCTGACCAAAACAAACACGTTGCCATTAAAAACTCTCTTTTTTTTGAGTCATTTTGCTGAAGAAAGTCCTACCTGCAGTGAGGTGTCAAAGATGACCAGTTTGGAGCTGGTGGGCATGGCGTCATAGCAGCTGTGGCTCTTCATGAAGTTCATGTAAACTAAAGTGTCGGGGTCCACACCAGCAGGGGGCGCCAAAGGGTGCATTGTACAGGTAAAGACAGCTAAAAATAAATAGAGCAGTGTAAAAATGTGGCAATATGTTTGAGATTTAATGTGTGTGATTTTCAAATAGAAGGGATTTAGCATGTCAAGCTACTCTACAACAAGCAGTAAGCCCCCATCAGGGATATGATTAATAAAGGCTTGCAGTTTTCACTATAAAGGAATTCAGGACAGTCTTAATGTTTTAAGGACAATATATTCAAGAGAGTAGGAGTTGGGTTTTCCCTCTTTCGGCTGCTCCCTTTTGTCAAGGGGTAGCCAGAGCAAGCAAAATCCCATGCTAATGCTAACTTCTAACATTATCCGTTTATTTTTTATTTTTATGCCTTTCTTTGTTTATTTATTACATTCCTCTGTTTAACAGTTTAAAAAGCAATTACCTTGTCAAATAAATCATAAGACATGTTTATGACTTATGTACATATTTGTTGGTGGTAATAAACAACACCTAACACATTGTCTGTAACAAAATAAACGAGTCTGAGAAATCTAATGACAAAATAGAAAATACAACATTTCCTATGTATGGTCCATCAACAGTGGGATTTAACTATTCACCTGGTGGCTCTCCATTAAGAGCTGTTAAACCTCCAGTTGTAAATAAAATTAAAAATAGTCCAAGCTAAAATCTTGTTTTCTATTATAAATAGCATCCCACCTCCACTCCTCACACAGTTTTCTCTGACAGCCTCAGCAACTAAATATTAAATTAATCATGTTTCCTGGAGCTTTCACACAATTAAACTACCACCACACTTTTTTTTACTAGAAGCTTCTCTTCATATTTGTGACAAATTCTTGATGCTTTAGTTTGGAGGGCATCAGCGCTTTGCTGAATAGCTAGTCCCACGGCTAACTGTTTGATTTGTGGTGTGTTTTCATTAGAATCAGAATCAGTTTTATTGCCATTGTAGGATTCATAGACTAGGAATTTTCTTTGTTGTAAAGGTTGAATATTTACACTTATTTTTGTTATATAATATATAACAAATAAAAAAAATACAAAGGATAAGGAAAAAATAGAATGAAACATATGTACACCAGTTCAATACAGTAATCAGAGAAGACAGTATAGTTGGAGTAGTGCAATTTAAAATCCAGTGATAAAGTGGCCAAGGCAGAGTTATAGAGTGAGGTGATTCTAAATGCTCAAGAGTCCAACGGCAGAGAGGAAGAAACTGTTCTTATGGTGGGAGGTTCTGGTCCGAATGGACCAAATTTGTGCAAAATATAACAAACCAGTGAGTGTCTTATAGCGACACACGTTGGCAGACACCTTTGTTTTGGTTTACCTCAAGAAAAAATATAATAAAAAAGAAAAAACTATATGTTCATAAGATACAATATAATCTTCCAGTAAACATAAACTGATTGAATAAAGTCATTGAACTGGCAGCACAAGCATTATTCTAAACTGAGTTGTGAATAAGTTATGACTATTTTTTTAATAATCTATGTTTACAAATGTCAAGAAGTCACAGGGGCAACATGTTGAACATCAGCTGTGACACCTCTGATGAAGACGAAAGGGATATGTGGATAACACATCACACATTTTCTTAAATTTCATTTTTCTTTCCATACAAGGTTCCCACCACCCCCAAAACTATATACCAAATGACAGGTAAGGTGATTGGCTACACAGCTGTGAGGTCAGAATGAAGCTCAGAGCTGATTGGCTGGTTCTGCAGTCAATCTAGTACATGTACCATGGGGGGCACATGGGGAGCTTGTCACACATTTTGGGCTCTGGAGAGCCAATAGATGAACTTGGTCAATCAAAGGAGGACAACCAATCAAATTGTTTGAATGGCTCATTATGCAGATTTAAAGTCCCTGGCAGTGTGGGTCAGGCTATAAAAAAGGCAGGACACAACTGAAAGCTGGAAATGTACTGTATGTGGTACATTGCAGGTTAACAGATTAACTAGTGACCTCTGCAATGGTAACAAACTTGTCGTCTACCAAGTTTTGAGACTCTGCCGACCCAAAGGCGGACATGGATGGACTCCATCACCATGGATGATTAGCAGAGAGTCGTTTGGTTGCTGCTGCAACAGGCACCATTGACAATCATGTCATAGCTTCTGGAAACCACATCTGAAATAGAAGCCCTGAAGTTGAAGACCTTATGGACGTTCCCAGTTCATGATAATAACCTTTGACTAACCAGTTCTGGCGGGCCTCTCTTGTCACCTGATCCAACTTACCACCAGGTAGCAGCTCTACCCCCCTCTTTATTTATTTACTTTTATTTAATCAGCCAAATCCCCTTGAGATCACAGACCTCTTTTGAAATGGCAAGCTAGCATGCAAGTGTTTAGTCTGTGAGTGCAAACAGGAATCCCTGGAGAAAAAACTATACCAGAGTGAGGAGAACATGTCCATGACACAAGTCTGATGGTATGATTACAAAATCGATCACGTTGACCTTTGGCCTCAGGTGGCCTGGTATCAAGTACATTTATGGACTACCCTATGCTCAAACACAGTGTTTAATAATTTTGTGAGAATTGATAATGAAGAAACAAACAAGAGTTGTAACATATACTGGTTTTCCACATACAATGGCAGCATGCCTGATTGATTGAATAAGTAAAAGATACAAACCCCTTAAAATTTCGCTTTAAATTCCTGGTAATAGAACAATAAAAAAATGTCTATGAGTGGGAATACTTCTGCAGCCCACTTTATATATCTAATCAAAAGCATCATATTTCCCTTTCCTTCCTTCCATCTTTACCTTTGCTCCTCATGGAGAGAACATCCTCTTCATCATACTCGTCCATCTCAAACAACGGGACCTGAAAGACGTGGAGCAAACAGGTAATACTGGTTCCAAAGGAAATTTTATGTATAAATATTTTCTTTTTTTTTAACTTATGCAAAAATATGAAGCTTGTTTTGCTGAATTAGGACTTTAGATGTTTGAGGTTCTGTTGGTTAAATTGTGATCTGAAACATCATGATTCATTTAATTACAAGAGATATTAATACTGTTGATCTGTCTTGTAAATGCTTGTGCTCAGTAATGCTGTGAGAGTAAAGACACAGCTGTTGATACTTTTACAACGACTAGTTAAACAGATGGGCCAAGATAGAGGAACTGCAGGTAACACCTGTGGGAGTACAGGAGATTGCATGGTCATATAACCGGAGGTCACCCTCAGATCCTTTAAAAAGCTTGTGTGTTGTACAGAGAGTCAGTTCATGCTGCTGACATCATATAGATTGTCTGTATATGAACTCCTTGCTTCAAGTAAAACAGCTCAACCAGATCTGCTGCTTGTTCGTCACTCCTTGTGTCTTGCTAATTAGTTTATCCAACAGGTTCTTAAAAGAAAAAAATATGGCCAAAAACATCTTCCAAACTCAGATTTGGTCAGGGTTGAGTCATTAGATCTGACCTCAAAGTGCAGCAATAATAATAATCTAATGATAATCAAAGCTCAGATAAAAAGCCTTCATTTTGATATCTGAAGTGCATAAGAAGCGTAAAGAGAAAACTTAAATTAAAACAAATAGTAAAGCTGCTGCCAATGGCTTCCAAGTCCAGTTCTGAAGAGAATAGTTTGAGCTAAAATGTAGCTAAATTTGCTGAATCTTGGGTGTGCACTCTGCATTCTGGGAAGAGTTGAGATAAAAATCGCTTTTATGTTATGCGATTAAAACAAACATACTAGATGAGGGTAGATATGGGTGCAGAAGTCATACATTTATCCGATTTAATTAGTAAACCAGGCTGTTTTTATGAGATACACCTCGCCCTACAGGAGGGAGTAAAAAGCAACACCTTTGTATAAATAGGCTATAACTGAATTTTGCAGACGTGTACCCGGCAGTCATCCTCAACATATACTCTGTGAAAGAGGAAATGCTACATTGAAAAAATTGTCCATCTTATCAAAGTAAACAATCTTATTGCCACCTAAAAAGTATTTTTGATCTTGTTTTGAAACTGATATACTAACTAAACAAGAGCAGAATGTGTTTAATAACCTTGTTAGCCTGGAAATTTTCCTTATTTCAAGAAGTCTTATCAAGTGCAATTATCTTAGTGCTTTGGCAGATTATTTCTCTTAGATTCAGACTATAATCCAGGATTGTTTAACTTATCTTTAGATGACTAATTTTTGCAGTGTATGTCTTAACTTCAAATAAGTTGAAGGATCATATAAAAAGGTTGAGCGTGGGGAGATTACCTCTGCAAAAGGCTCCATGGCTGATGAAGAGGAGCAGCAAATCTGCCTCTGTGAAATCCACAGTCACCAGAGAGAGGAGAGGGAGCCTGCTATCATCTCAGAGGAAGAGCTGGTGGAGATGAAGGATGGCAGGCATGTTGGAGAAGGAGAGGAGCAGGACCGAGAACCAAATAAAAAGGAAAATGAGGCCTGATGAAAGGACCTGTGAATCTTTAGACAGCTGGGTCCGACAGTCTGGGAGAGACTGGGATCTAAATCTGGACCAAAGGGTGAGAGGGGCCTGTGGTATTCACAGGCTGGGAGAGCGAGGAGGAGGGGCGGGCGGGAGGCAGCTGGCAGGGATCCTGCAGATCCCAGTTATGAGGTCGGATCGGACTGTTTTATCAGCGCCAGCTCAGTTTGTCTGAAGGAAACTTAAAAAAAAAGTCATGAAAAATGCAACATTCAGCATCCACTTTTCTTCTGATTGACACTTCATGTCTTGATCATTCATGATGTGTTCACTGACCCTGATCCTGGCTTGGAAATGTGTATAACTATCAATTTCTTCACAAAAATGTCCCTGATGGTCAATGATGGTTTAATTTGAAATTGCGTGGCAGTGTGGATAACAGGGCACACAATGCAGGGTTGCTTAATGTAGGATTCTGTAAGATAACGATATCAAAACATCCTTCTCCGTTGAGAATACTGTGCTATGGCTTTTAGTATTTGTAACTTTTTGTAAGTTTTTCCCACAGAACTACATGAAGATCTATTTTAACTAATTAAAACTTGTACTCTGAAACAAGCTAGCTACTGTTCCCTTTATTTTAGCTTTAAACTACAGCTTTGAAAACTTTAGTTTTTATCATTTTGATTTGTAGTCATTTTGCCTGGTTTATTTAATTTTAGCCTTCAGTAGGGGAAGTCTGTGATTGGGAGGTTGCAAATAGGAATTTTGAGTTGAAAAAAAAAAAACAGTTTTGGATGGCAAATTTGAAGCATCCACCCTCCATTGGGTCCTCGTGCAAAGCCTTTGACCCCCCTTCAGTTGTTAGCATTCATACTGCACTTTTACAGGAAATGTGACTTTTCAGAAACCCAGAATTAAATGGTTTAAATATTCTTTCAGGTAACCATTACTCAATTTTTTTGGTTTTGTCATTCTATACCTCAACATACGTAACACTCATATGACTCCACAGAAAGGTTTTTATGTAGATTTGATTTTAATTTGAAACTAAAACCTGAGCTGAAGCCTTGCCGCTTTAAAGGCCTCAGAGGTCTGACTGTGGGAGACGTTCATGTTTCACTGAACATTAACTATTAATAGACTAACGGTTACAGGAGGACGCCTCCTTCACTCCGCTGACAATTTCAACTCACACCTAAACTTCAGCTGATTCAGGAAACTTCACAGAAACGGCATCGTTGACGTCATTGAAGTCATTTCACATCGAAATGTTTGTTAATTTCCTGCAATTTCTTGTTTATCATGTTACTCATTTCTTTCAACACTGCTTTGCTCAACTTCTTAAGAATACATGGAAGGTTTTTTTCCCCTCAAATTATTTTTAAACAGAATTTTACAAAAGGTCTTTAAGCCCAAAATGAAAGTCTAGTTTTTTTCTTCCCCTTTTCAACTGATTTGTTTTACATGCTTATTTCTGCTTGTCCACTAAACAGTCACATTTTTCTGGATTATTTTACAAACCTAAAGATGAGGTATTTCATAACACAGAATGATCCTGTTAAAGTGGCCATCCCTACTGGTTTATAACCCAACTGTTTTTCGATAATGACAAAAGTGCAAGTTTGTCAAAACAACTTGTTAAATTTTAGATTTTTTGTTGTCTAGAACAGAGGTTCTCAAACTGGGGTCTCAGGCCCCCAGAAGTCCACAAGCTGTATCTTGGGGGTCCTCAATATTTTTTCAATAAAATAGTTAATTTGGTTTTTATAAAAAAATATACAGGTGCTGGTCATAAAATTAGAATATCATGAAAAAGTAGATTTATTTCAGTAATTCCATTTAAAAAGT
>JAUBOC010000160.1:18952710-18963484 GCA_032275365.1 Anablepsoides cearensis | reverse complement strand
TTTAGCTCAGCCAAAATGAAACAGGAAGTGACATCAAAGGGGAACTCTTTAAGAAAGAAAACCCTCTCACTCTGATCCTTGTTTATTAAAACATTGTTTGAACTTTGACTCTTCATCTCCTGATAATGACTCAAAATGATCTAAAGAAACATCAGAGTCTTCTCTACAGTCTGTGTTGTCAGACATTTTATCAATGCTCTGTTCACACATGCAGACTTTCCCCTTTGACATCACTTCCTGTTGCTTTACATGCAAATATCTCAACAACCGTTCATCCCAGTGGCGTGAAATTTGTTTGGCATTATGTTATCAGTGTTGTCTTTCCAAAAATTAATTCAAATTTATGACAAAAAATTGATGTCGCGGGCACTTTAAGGTTTTTGCTTTTTTTTTTTTTTTTTTTTTTTCAAACTGATGAGTAGGAAAACCCATATCATCAAATAAAAATCTGTGACTAGTGCTCTGCTTTTTAGACCTTAAAATGTATTTTTTTCCCAGTGACCACTTAAACAGGTACACTTATGTGAAGAACAGTATTTTATCTATCCTTTAGTTTGATCTATAACATGTTTTTTCCTCTATGGAATAGCCTATGGTGAAAAATATTGTCATCGTCACCTGACACATTTTGCACGCAGTCATTGGTTGAGGGGCTTTGTTTACAAAACAAATGTACACATGGGTTTTAAATGGTACAAATTTTTTGGACGTCCAAAACACATCAAGTTGATTTGATGTTGCAGTTTGGAAACACAGGGCTTTTAACATCATTTTATACGTTTCCTGCTACTTTTTCTGGATTTTGTAATTTATGTATATTTTTTTAGGATACGAGATGTTTCCAAAAAGAAAAGCAGAACGTGGACCATTTCTGAAAAATTCATGGCGATATCTTGAACATTGAAGAAATTATGAGCAATAAAAAATAATAATAAATTTAAAAAAATAAACAAGTTAAAGGCTACTAGTGGTTTAGCTATGAATTATGGCAGAAATCATGAGCTTGATTACCTGAACAAAAACATCCATAAATTTCTTAATGCTTGAGATAATCACCAGAGTTTTGGTGTTATTTTAAAAGGTTTTCTTTTTAAAATTCACTGTCAAACAGACATTCCTAAATGAAGTAAAAAATAATAACCCACAGTGGAACATTTCACAGCAGTAATGTAAAAACAAGTTTTTAAAAACAAAATATTCCTATATAAGCTTTGAAAATCCGCATTAGTGAAAATCAAAACACCCCAAAAGAGAAGCACAGCATAAACAAAAGAGTTTAAGAACCTTTGTTTTAAATTCTATTGGATTGTTTTACATAAATCCTGCAAATTACTTGGAGCATTAAAGAAATCTTACTTGGAGGTGAGAAGCTGGTTCATTGCAGACACCTGAACACAACCTGAAAAGGTTCTTCATCGCTCCTCATAACAGAAAACCCTCAGATCTCACAAACACAAAGCACACGAGTCCAGATCCTCACACATGACACACACACACATCAGTTTCTGTGCTGACACCAACAGCCCCTGCTGCACTCTGTAGTAGCTGCACGGGAGACCCTGTAGCACCGGGACAGGTGCGGGTCGTCAGCTCGTTACAGAGCCTACTTAGAGTGTTTCCTACCTTCTCGCTGTCCATGGTGTTCTGGGAGGTGCGGGAGGCGATGGAAATGGTATCTGGTTGGCTGCTGCCGTCTCCCTGACTGTCTCCATCCTCACCTCCGTCCCTGAACACAGACACGCGCAACACAGTCAGAATGAAGTGTCACCCCAATAACTTTGAAGGTTTTATGTTTTATGTTGAATGTTTGCTGACTTTGAGGTTATAGACACAGCTCATGATGCTGCTTTACCTCTTTGTGTGATTCTTGGGTTTGGTCAGTGCTGGTGTTTTTGGCAGAGGAAGAGGCTCCTTCAGCACCCCCTTCAGCTGAGTCATCCTCTCCTGGATCACCTCTCTGATGTTCTTGATCCATTCCTGTTTGGCTTCCATACTGGAGGCCTGAAGGCAGCACGGTTCTAATGTTACACCATGGTTGATACGTTGGTTTATTTACTAACATTTTTTATTTCCCTTACTTTTAACACTGTTTTATTATCAGAGGAGGGCGTTCTTCCCGACCAAAGAGCAAATTTATATGGGTCGCCGTCAATGTGCTCGGTCACCCCCAACTCTGACGTCTGCAGGGGAAACAGAACCTCCAGTTAAAACCAAAACCAGCACCCAATTCACACATAACACAAGTCTCTTACCAGTAGCTTGTTCTTGTATTGATACTTGGTTCTTCCGGCAGAATCTTTGATTTCCTTACTGAACACCAACGAGAACTCAAACAGGAAGAGGTGTCGGTCCCGGCCCTTCCGGATGAGCGAGCGCGGGTCCCACACCTGGAAACTGTCCTGCAGGATCAGCTCTCCCTGCACCTCCAGATTCTCCTCAAAGCCTGAGGTAGAGACGAGGACTTGAGAGTTCAGGACCAACCAACACCTGATGTCAGCAGCAGTGTGGGCCTGAGCTTACCCTCCAGCATGGCCAGATGCATGGCATCGTTCGCTCTCTTAGGAACACTGAGCATCACCTCCAACCCATCTTTGATCTCCCCTTTACCCTCCTCGCAACAAGACAGCAACTCCTGCAGGAGAAAAAGGGGTTTATACAAAATACATTGATCTGTTGATCTCTTTTGTCTGTGTGAACAAAAATATAAGGTTAGTTGTGATTGTATAAAGGTTGATGTTGGTTCTGCACCTACCTTCAGCAATAGTTGGTACTTCGTGATCCTCTGGACTGGTTTGATGAGGCAAGAGTTGATGGAGTTTACCAATCCACGCCTCTGCTGAATGTCCTGTTCATGCAAATAGAAGAGCAATTTTACAAAAGTAATTCTTTAAAATGTCTTTAGTGTTCTCATAAAGAAAAATATATACCGTATATGTTTTGCCTTTCATAAAAAATGTAAAATATATGTGAAATACTAAATGACTCAACGAGGTCTGGAGAAAATGTTATATTAAAATACAGAAATGTCCAGTTCAGTTCTGAATAAACTGCTCCATCTGCTGCCCAAAAGCTGAACAACACATCCATCCATCCATCCATCCATCCATCCATCCATCCATCCATCCATCCATCCATCCATCCATCCATCCATCCACTCTCCAGCTCCTCCTGGAGGACAGAGGATACATAATCCCAAAGTGTACCAAAAAAACTTCCAAAGTGAGGTGATCCGAAAGCATCTTCATCGCATACCTAAACCCCCCAGCTGACTCGACTCGGAAGAACTCATCACCCTATTTCAAAGGCTCAGCCTGGCCACTCTGAGGAGGAATATTATTGGGAGGTGAGGGGTGTACACAAAATTGTCTTTTGAGCTTTATATTATGTTAAAATGCCAGAATGTTGGTGGGAGCCATGTAGAGCTGACTAAACACTTACTGGTACAAAGCACTGCCTATTTACTCAAAGCTGCTCCCTGGAACTCAGACCCCAGCTGAACTCATGCCCCACAGAGCACTAGTGGTGTAACAACCATCGATCTATATCGATATATCGATTTGAATGGTTCATGATTCAGCTATATCGAGGAAAAATGAAAATCGTGATCTATATTGTCATCATATTCTTGATGACAATTGATATCATATGCCCATCTAACATAGTCAGTGTGTTAGATGGACATATGATATCGCATTATATCAATCGCAGACTTGTGAATTGAATTGAATGGAAATCGTATCGTGACAGACTTTATGATATTAAGAACTAGTTATTCGTCAACTGAACATATCGATGTAATATCGTATCGTGATAAAGCTGGTGATTTACACCCCCACAGAGCACCCCATCTCCGAAGTATTTTTGGTAAGACGTGCTGAAGTGGGAGTGTCTGAAATGGTCGGAGGTTCTTAAAGAGACAGAGGTCCGTTTCAAGGAGTTGATACAAATTCAAATTTATTTTCATATACAGCATTTTCACAACAACTGAAGGTAATATAGTTACTTGATAATGGTATAGAATTGAAATATGTGCCTGGAAAATGCACAATACTCCCCTTTTAAGTCATTTATATGCAGGATCTCATTCTTTCAGGGTTCATGCTTTAAAATTGAAATCCACATATTATTTGATTTCTTTTATGAGTTCTGCTAATTTTCTATGCTTAGAGTTCATTCCTCTTTTTATTTTAGTTATTTATCTTAGGTAGGAGATGGGTATTTTATTGCTAAGTGTTTGAACTTTAAACCTTTGTGAAACTGTGTCCTGCAGTGCATATGATAAAATCATTAAATCTGGATTTTATTTGACCACCAGATGTCACTGTGGTAAGAAGTTCCACAAGATCAAATCATTTCCTGGAACAATTGTATCAAATTCTTTGATTGATCAAATGTTCCATTCCTGCCATTATTAGGAATTATTAGGAATTCTATTCCTGTTTCCTGTTTGCCACATCAGCTTTTTGAATTTATATTCAGTTTTCTAATGTCATGGTCTGCACTTTTGTCCTCAGACAACTGCATTCAGGACTATGGTTGGGCAATTGGCAAAAAAATTAATCACAATTAATTGGGGTATTTAGCCGATAACGATTAATTTGAGGATTAATGCCCTGGAGTCCCTGGACATTAGTCACATGACTAATTTAGTGGGAAAGATTTGCTCTTCTTAAAAATCTGTTCCAAATTGTGACAAAATTACAGACTTCAGGCTATACATCAAATTTTAAATTGTGTTGATAGATAAATAAATTACAGAACATTTTTTTTTTAATGTTCCTCATATTTGAAGCGGAGAGGAGCACCGAGCGCACTCTGCCTTGTGGCAGTTAATGCCAAAAAGTAATGGATTAGTGTTTTTCTGACGATTAATCACACACGATACGATTATGCCCAACCCTATTCAGGACACATACAGAACAGCAATAAAGTCAAACTAACTGCAATGCAAAGAACCCAACCTGCAATAGAATCTGCGCAAACAGGATGAGTCAGGGCCATTGAACTGGTCACATCCAGCCCGCAAGTGACCCAAATTCAGCCTGCCAATTCATTCATCTCTTGAGCCCAAACCCCTGGATTTCTACTTTAATTACTATAAGTTTTTTAGTTAAACATAGACATGTTTGGTATCTACAGAAATGTCAGAATCTTGGCTAGAAGCAGGTAAAAACTATTTATATGAACACTCAAGACAGTTAAAATTAGAAGCAGGTGAAGATAAAACTATGAAAGTGAAAATAAATTTGGTTTAAAAATTTGTCAATTCAGAGATGTCAATATATTGTTTGTGTCAAATATGAGGCATTATGTGCTTTTCTTGTTTTTGATATTGTTTTATTATCACTACTTTTATAGGGTTCTGTATGTGTATTCATGATAAAATCCAGCAAAATAAACTTATTCAAAGGTAACAGATCTTTGTAAAACTTGTTTTTTTTACATAATAATTTTAATTGTTGGATGTTCAGCCCCTGAGCTGTTGGCCTGCAGTAACTGTGGCCCCCGGAGAAATTTAGCTGATTAGCCCTGGTCTAATTGATCTGAGAACCTTTTTTGGCAACTCAGTGCCCACGGGCCAAATCTGGTCTTCCTTACCATTTAATCTGGCACCAAAAGTAAGACGTTATATTAGTTATATTGGTTTGCTGTTGTTCTTTTTCACTGTTTTTGATGCATTTTTTTCATGACAGATGGCCAATTTTCAAGCCAGGAAAATTAGTATGAAGTTTTTATTAATAATCTTTGAATTTGGTGTAGAAAGCAACAGAGAATCATCTTTAAGTCAAGTAGTTAGGTGTTTAGTGAAGGTTTTCCTTTTTTAACTGATTTGCTGGACTGTGATAAAATGTATCTAAGAAATTGATAATGTCAGGCATTTGTGATGAATAATTTTTTTTAACACGCACATGTCTTTATGGATCAACTGTTTAAAGGAGAGAAACATGTTCAACATAAAGTGTAGTGGCTCTCGAGGACCACAACACTGATGTAGATGTATTTACTCCAGCCCTTTTTAGTCCACTTTAATTACATTCTAGTTCATTTGCCTGAAAAGTCTGTTACGTTTGGGAAGGTCTGAATGTGTAATCGAACTCTGATGTGGACCAAAAAAAATCGAACTCTGGTCTGTCTGAAAATCTAGGTCTCCGTTTGGTTGAAGTGAACTCTGGTGCACTTCGATTGCAAGTGTGAACGCCTTGTGCCACCACAGGCGATGGGAGGAACAGGTTGTTCACAGGGTTTAGTTCCTTTGACAAAGTGCAGTGTGAATGTGAACTGCACTAACCAAAAAAGTAAACAAATCTTGCAATTTTGGTCCCCAATCGAACATAGTCTGCCAGACTATCAGGCGTGAATACAACCTTAAAGTCTCCCATGGATCTATGGTTTAACTGGTTCTACTTACATCAAAGAAGGTGGCGGCATGCTCCAGTATGAGCTGACTGGAGTCTGGTTTGTTCTTGCAATAGTCCACATAAATGTGGAACTTATCAGCCTGAAAAAAAAGAAAAACACAGAATAGGAGGATGCTTCAAGAACTCAACCCAGTTTTAAAAAATCAGCAGTAGAAATCTGACATAAAACATCTGATTCTCACCCAAGTGACAAAGCAGTGGCCCACATCCTCTGGGAGCTGCTCATAGTTCACCAGCTCCTTCAGAAAAATACTGGAGGAAAAAACAGAAAAAAAAGTCTCCTCTTTTGCAACAATAAAATCTACTCAAACCTTAAAACAAACCTGACATTATGTTGAGCTAAAAGTCCTGTATCTGAGCTCAGACGTCTCAAAGACAAATGGAGGCAATAAAAGGAGACGATGTATTCAGGAAACAGCACAGAAGCTTCCGGAAGTTGTTCAAAGAGATCAGAATCAAAAGAGTTCCTCAGAGGAACTTGAATGGTGTTGGAACTGTCTGTGAAGCTAAACCTCAGAGGCACACAATACTTTAAAGGAAAGAAAATATCTGAGCTCCTTTATGACAAACATTAGAAAGACAAACACAAAAATCTTTTTTTAAGCAGACAACCCTGCAAAAGCATTGCAAAATGAATAAAAGATCTTGGTTAGTTTAGTGAAAGTTTTAAACAATGTAATGTTAATGTTTTATAAGTAAAACAGTCTTACTAAATCCCCTCAACTTGGTTCAAGTGTGTTAAATAAAAAAATTTGCACAAAAAGTCAGTTAAATTAGAAACAGTCTGCTCACTTGTTATGGAAGTCGTAGATTTTCTGCATGTTGCCGAAAATAATGTGCTCCTTGTTTGAGATGCCCGAAGGAATCTCCTCCTCACCGCTGGTCATCTCCCACAGGTAGGTCTGTCACAGAAAAACAGTCAGAAGGCAGGCGGATATGGAAAACCTACCAGGTCAGACACGGGTAAACATTTCACGTGAATTTGGCGTGCATACATAGTGCAAACAACATGCAAACATTGTGTAAAATATGTGATGAATTAACAAGTAAACCATGTGTTAAGCACTCTCAGTAAGAGTTGCATATCTTGTCATTGGCTGCTTCAGGTTCAGGCTAAACCGCTGAACTGAAGTGTGAGTGCCACCCACCCATAAATGCCAGAATAACCTGCTATCTGTTTTCTTTTTTAATAAATGTATATATATTTTAATAAACATATACAACAAATACACATTTATTTACACATGTTATTACTGTATGTTAATGAGTATGTCATCAGAAAGCTAAGTCTGTGGTGCGTGATATTGCTGGAAGAATGCTACATATGAAGGGGCAAGGAAGGTGTGGAGTAGACTTGAGTCTGCTTTAGGCTCTTCAAAAGGCTTCTACTCCAACTAGTACAGTATTAAAATAGAGCTTTTCAATACCTAACCCCTGTCCAATAAATCATGTCTAATCCATGATCATATTCTGGAGGAGGACTTGGACCTTATGTTCCTTACTGAGACCTGGCATCAACCAGATGTGTACTGTTCTCAGATGAAGCCGCTCCTTCCAGATACAGTTACCTCCAGAGAGCCCACAGCACTGGCCATGCTCGTGATTCGGTTGTAATTTTTGGTGAGGTTACACAGAGTGAAGTGAAGACCATCATCAAGAAAATTAAGCCATCAACCTGCACCCTGGCTCTCATAAAATCTTATCACTCTACAATAAGCAGCAGATCTACTGACACCAGAACTCCATGTATGAGAAATTCCAGTCAGGTTTTCATGCTGCTCACAGCATTGCCGAGGGTTATCAATAATGAACTCATGGGGGCTGATTCTCCCTTCTTGTCCTCCTCGTCCACTGCAGCTTTTAACAGTGGATAGTAGTGAAAGGAATTTGTGATCAATAAATGGAAGTCTGAATAATATAGCAGAAAACCAGTTGGATTGCTTTGCTTTATCACTTTATTTGCACTTTGTTGCTTTATTCTCGTCTTTCACTCAAATCAGCCCAGCACACAGAACTCTGCCTCAGAGTAGGCCTGCAGGCCTTCAACAAATTCATGTAGAGGTTGTTCTACATGATACTGTCTTGGACTGGTTTCAATATTTTGTCTCCAACAGGCTGGAATAGGTCAGCCTTGGCAATGCCAAGTCCCAGACTGCCTGTGTCACCTGTGGTGTCCCTCAAGAGTCAGTTCTTGGGCCCCTCTTATTTTCCATTTACATGCATACTTTAAGCCAGGTCATTAGGCGGCATTTCTTTTTACTGCTATGCTAATGATACCTAGCGGTACTTCAGAACTGGATCAAATACCTCCACCAATCTCACTGCATCATCTACTTCAACATCGATAACAGCAAGAGCACCAGATTTATCATCACCACTCTCATCTACGTATTCACTCACTGCAATGACTACCTCCCTCAAGAAGATAAAGGCATGAATGAGTTAGAG
This sequence comes from Anablepsoides cearensis, assembly GCA_032275365.1. Classification (NCBI taxonomy): domain Eukaryota; kingdom Metazoa; phylum Chordata; class Actinopteri; order Cyprinodontiformes; family Rivulidae; genus Anablepsoides; species Anablepsoides cearensis. The sequence continues at coordinate 18,954,617 of JAUBOC010000160.1, read as the reverse complement.
CTTTCTTTACTCTAAAACTGAGGCCTTGCTGATTGGCACCCCTCACCAGGTTCAGACAGACAAGACCTTCCCTTTTTCATCTCTGTTACTAGTGTTGGAGTGAGACTGGACTCTCAACTTACATATCACATTAAACATCTGTTTAAAACCTGTTTCTTCCATCTCTGTAACATATCTAAACTTTGCCACTCTCACTCTTTTTCTCATTCTGAGAATTTTGTGCATGCCTTTGTTTCATCAAGACTTGACTACTGCAACTCCCTGTTTTTTGCACGTTATACTGTATATGCGTACATGCGTCAAATTCACGTGAAATGTTCATGCATATTTGGCCTGGTAGATTTCCCATACAAGGATATGTGTGTCTGTGTGTGTGTACGTGTATGTGTGTGTTGGGGGTTCTTCACCTCTAAACACTCTTGTAGATCTCTGACATAGGTCTTCTCAGTCTGCAGCAGCTCTGCCATGATGAACCTGAGCAAAGGAGACAATTTAAACACAAACAGCAGCAGCAAGGCATCAAAGCTACAGCTGAGGCTGTTTATAAAGATTTATTAAAGGTTTACGGTGCACATAACAAAAGCATAAAGAATAAATCCTTCTCAAGTATTTGTCGAGTATGGACTGGGGATCCCACAGTGAAAGTGGAAAGGAAACTACAATTTTTCAGTCATGCAAAAAGAGCCCTACGGCCAACTGGAATGTCCAGTGCTCATGATATAAATTCATTATCATTCTGTGACTTCTCTCCTGCTGCTCTGAGTAACAGCAATACGTCAGAACACGCACCTCTCTTGTTCTAGAATGTCAAGCTATATACATGTATGCTCACAAACAGCTGTTTCTCTGTTAACTATTAATTACTCAACACTCCACACACCCCCCCCCCCCCCCCCGTCTCACCCTGGTAATATCATATACTGCAATATTTTCTAAAGGTTATACTGCAATATGAAAATGATCAATACCGCCCAACCCTAGCTGCAGCAAGCTGCAGAACATCCCAATCCATCTCGCGTGAGTACATGACCTGCCGTCCTACAGACCTGATCTTCGCCAACGGCCACTGCCCCAAGGTGTGCGAACAGGACTCCAACCATCACATTCAAACTACCTGGTGTGGTACGTACCCACTCTCAGAGCCAGTAAAGTGTCTCTGTCTGAACCTCACGGCCATGGATTTAGCCAACCACAAGTTGCTTATCTTGTCCCCTCAGAACAAATCACACACACGCCGCGTGACTTTTTGGGTGATGCCAACACAACCAGCTGCAGGTCAATACAATCGTCTACCATCAGATGGTTCTGGTGGTATTGAAAAGGTAAGAAAAACATAGACTGGTTTATGTTTTTTAACCTTCTCGGACCGAGCGTGTCGGCGCCGACATGCTCTGTGTCTGGGCACAACACGTTTTGACATTGTTTTTTTAAAATGCCATAACTTCTCGACCGTTTGCGCAATCTGAAAAAATTAAACAGTGCCTGAAAGACAAGACTCAGGGCTTTTCACTCATATATAGGTTATTGCGTCAGCATCATGTGATCAGGGTCTGTCAGCGAGCCAATCCAGCTCTTTGTCAGCATTCCTCCTTCGGCTCCGCCTATGAGCTTCTCATAGGCGGAGCAACCTGAAAAATTCCAACAGTGCCTGAAAGCCAAGACTCTGGGCTTTTCATTGATATATGGGTTATTACGGTAGTATCATGTAACCATGGCCTGAAGGGCGCGAATCCAGGTCTTCGTCTCCCCTCCTCTGCCTTTGTACGAGCGATGGTTGGTGTTTTTGAGCGATAGAGTTTTTATGAGCGATAGTGTGTTTTTTCGGAGTGGAGAGTAGGGCTGCCACAAACGATTATTTTAATAATCGATTAGTCACCGATTATTTTTTTCGATTAATCGACTAATCG
>JAUBOC010000160.1:18719088-18731081 GCA_032275365.1 Anablepsoides cearensis | reverse complement strand
ATATATAGTGTCACAACACCGTATATATACAGTATGTGTGTGTGTGTTTATGTGTGTAGGACCAATCTTTATCCATATACACTATTTTATTGATCTTGGATCACTTGTTTTATTTTATTTTATTTTTGGATTCATGAATTCAGTTTTCAAACTTAGGATTTATGTGTTTCACTCTCATGTGAAAACCTTTCTTTCTCCTGAAACACAAGAACCTGGACCTATATCCACCTTCCTTTTCTGACAGTGATCTTGGAATTTGATTCTCAGTGTCCCTAACTTTCTGTGGAACTCAAGAATTCTTTTTTTGCACTGTTGCATGTAAAAAGCTTCTGAGAGATTTGAAATGTAAAAAAGAAGAAATGGGAATGAGACAATAAATAAAATACAAGTTTTTTTATTGCAAACAAGTATTATTAGGCTGTTAATGGCTGTCCATGCTGGACAGGTCCCCTGTTATATATAACATGTATTTTCTTTCTTTCATGTGGCTCAAAATCAACCATTTAAGTTAATATAAAGTTTTCCAAATGTTGGGCAATGTGCTCCACAGTTTTTGTCATTTTCTTTTTTGCTAAAATCCGTTATTGTTATTTGACAGAATCAAAAATTAATTAGTTATAAACATATATCCAATGATTACTTTTTGAGAGTTTCATTAAAAACTTTCCACTTGTTTCTGATATTCTAACATACATGAACATATACTTACTGCCCTTTTGCTTTTTGCAGCAACATATTGTTTACTAAACATATTGTTTACTGCTGATGATAATTTTGCATCAGTTCAGCCATATAGGCTAAAAGAACAAGAAGTGTTCTTTCCCTACAACAAGATAATTATGTGTTTGAACTCAATCATGCTAAACTCTTCTTACTTATTTATTTGTTGACTGTGATTTGTAAGGGTTTTAAGAAGCACCAAAAATTGATGATGTCCTGCCAATAGGGGTAGCAAACGAGAAAATGATCTCAGCTCACTTGGTTCTGCGGTTTTCAGGTTTCCTCATCAGCAAAACGAGTTCCATCGATTCTCGTCCTGCATCGTTTGTTTAAAATCGACCAGTTGTTTTTTTTTAGCCCCTACTGCTAGAGGACAAGCCGCATGATAGCTGTGCAGTGGGTGCAGGAGTGTATTTGTGCACCTTTTAGATCAAACTTTCAGCTCTACCACTCCTGCAGAGGTAGAGTAATTTTAAATTCTTGAAGCAAAACGTAAGACAAAAATTTATTTTATTCAAAACATATGATTCGTCTTATTAAAACAAAAATGCTGAATTCTATGTGTTTTTACTGATCAGAGATACTCTGTCATTAGACTATGGTTTGGTTAGAATCTACCGTATATTACCTAAACCAGCATGATGTTCTGCTGCTTCTTTAGATCTTTTTTCCAAATCTCATAAAACATAAAGGTGTACCACTCTGCCTAAATCACACAACATAAAAGAAACAGTCATGAGCATGAACCTTTGGAGCCCAACAGGTGACATTGGATAATATAAAATAAAGAGTGCCCACGACCCTCCTGCAGAAAAGGCCCAGGGTTGAGCTTAAAAAAAAAGCTATAGGACAAAGGTTTCTTACATGTGAGACAGCTCAGTCCAGGACTGACACGTGTTCTGTCCCCCTCGGAGGTGGCAAGGAGGGGTTAAAGAGGGCTTGCCTCTGATGCCCCTCTAAGCTGCTGAGGGAGGTAGTTCCAGAGATGGACCCGCCAACATGTGAATGAAAACCCAACGATGCCGCTTGTCAGTAATGATAATGAACTGATGACTGATGTTGTACTCAAGATTACCTAACTCAAGACCAAGACCAAATCATCAAGACCAAGACGATACTAAGACATTTAGGGCTTGGACCAAGTCTAAACTAAAACTGAGGAAGGGCAAGACTGAGTGAAGACCAAGAGAAAACAAAAAACACAAACTAATGTCGTAAAACATATAAGATACTGTGCACATGTAGCTAACGTAATATGTATGGTGAATATTAAATAAATTTCTTTGTGTGATGTCCAAAGAATTGTGCTAACGTTCGCTAGTTAGCTTTACTAACATCCCTTACACATGGGCTTTTTTTCTAAGTGACGATGAAAGTGTGACGCAGTCCACACTGTCTCTGAAAGCAAAGCCCCTTGTCTCTGTTTCATTCTTGTGTCTGCCCTCTGAGTTCTCACTTTCATTCACCTCAATTTCTGTCTTTCTGCAATCTTCCTGTCAATTATCTTACACCTGTCTTCACTCAGTAATCACCCAGCTGTTTCCTCTTTCCACTCAACCCTGCTGCTATTTAACCAGTCTCTTGTCAATAGTTCCTCGTCTGTTCATTGTTTGGTTCTGCCCTGTTATCCTCCCGTGTTTTATTGTTACCTATTTTGTATTTTTCTGCCAGCATTTTGGTATCCTGCCTCCTAGCAGGCATCTGCCTTTTGAGGATTTTCCCTCCAAGGAGGCTCTCCAGGTCCAGAGAAAGACTTGTGCTTTTTTGATGCGGGCAACACCTCCATCGATTTGTGGGACAGGTGGGTGGCCACAGGGGATTGTGTGGGTCTGTTCTACCAGCACCCGCAACTACTATCAAACCCAGGGATGTCAGAGATTTTTGGGGAGGCCCTGCAAGACTTCTCTATGCAGTTCTCCTCCCCTTGACTATCCATCCATCCGCTGAGCTCCCCTCACCCCCTCTGTTGCCAGAGGAGAAGGACTGATCCACAGGTATTTCCTCAAAGGTTCTTTGATGCCTCTGACACCTCCTGCACTCCCCAAAGGGTCCAAAACCCCTCATACTGTTTCAGCATCCTTGGGAAGTAGTCGGCACAACTGCTACAGCCTTTGAGGTGGTCACCACGTCTGCTGCAGTTCCCTCTGAGGTCTCCTCGTCTGCTGCAACCCCCTCTGAGCTCCTTTCGTTTGGTCCACCATCTCCATCCTCTTTGTCTGGTCCACCATCTTCTACCCCAGAGTCTCCTGTCCCATCATCCCCAGAGTCTCTTGTCTCAATCCCAGAGTCTCTTGTCCCAATCCCAGAGTCGTCTAAGCCTGGTCCTGCTCGCTAGTCATCTTTGCTTGCTCCCCAGCCATCTACATCTGCTCCCCAGTTACCTGGTTCTACATCTGCCCAGAGTCTCTTCTCTCATCAGTCCCTGGGTCATCTCTTCCTGTTCCTGCTCTCGAGCTATCAGTTCCTGCTACAGAGCCTTCTGGTTCCACATCTGCTGTTGTTCTTGAATCATCTGTTCCTGTTCCTGAGTCTCCCGAGTCTTCACCTGTTCCAGAGTCCACCATAATTCTGGCCTGGCAGGACCAAGGCCATCCTCCGGAGTTCCTGCTCTTCTCGGCCAGGCACCAGGCTGTCCACCAGAGTTCCTGCTCTGTTTTGGCCAGACTGTCTTTCGGAGTTTCTGCTCTGATTCAGAACATCCTACCGAGCTACAGTTTCACCTCAGCAGATTCCCGGGCTGGCATCCCGACCTCCAACTTCGTCTCAGCTGGGTCTCGGGCAAATCCTCCTGAACTCTCTCATATGCAAGGATTCACTTTGGGACTGTCTTTTTGATTTTTGTGTTTGTTGATTTCCCAGCTTTCTTCCTGTCAGTTTTTGGTTCTTTACTTTTGTTTTTGTACGTGGCTGTTCCTCCCGAGTCTTGTGCTCCCTGTGGTCTTTGTCTTGTGCCCTCCTACCTGTTAGTTTCTCTTCCACCTTCCTTGTCTTGTCTTCTTTGGTGACTTTGACCCTTGCCCCCATCCTGTTTCTCTGTACCCCCTCCAGCCTCCCATGTTTGTGTTTTTGGCTTTTCGTCTGGGGATTAATTTTAGTAGGGGAGTGGGGTGGGGGTAGGGGTACTGTTAGGATCTGTGTCTTGTCTCTGTCCACCTTGTGTCTGCTCTGTGTTCTCACTTTCATTCACCTCAGTTTCTGCCTCTGTTATCTTCCAGTCAATTCTCTTAATTCTTCAGTCAAATCTTCTCTTGTCTTCACTCAGTAATCACCCAGTTTCCTCTTTCCACTCAACCCTGCTGCTTTTTAACAGGTCTTTTCTCATTATCATACATGTCAACACCTTTGGATGTTTACCTTTATAATGAGCCCTACAAAATCCATACTACCCGCTCCCGCATTGCGGTGGGTCTGCCTGCATTTCGGGTCCGATCCTGCCTCCTGCATTACATCTTAGAGTGACATGAAAAGGGGTGGGGATGGGTAACAGGGATGGGAGTCACACTTGTATTTGAATCAGTATGTTTTACATCCAATGAAAGCAAGAATGTTAATAAATTATTTGGGAAAATAAACTGGGAACTTAGTGATATTTCCATCTATCAACACAAATCTATTACCAGAGAGTTATAGTTGATAATGCGGCACAGCAACTTTTTTGTTAGTTTAAAAAAATAATTAACCACAAAAAGGATTGCTTAAGTAAGTTAATTCAGTATGTTTTATTATTGACAGGAGCAGGCATTCATTCACAATAAATGTGTTGTGCTTTGCTTCAGCACAGCTGGGTTCTGCTCCATGCCTCTTTTTGTTTCGCTCTGCCCGGTTCATTTCACGCTTACACATGAGCAGGAACTGGCTGGCTTCAGCTGTGGCTTATGAATGAACTAAGGGACCTTAAAGACGGACTGGTCTGTGCAATTAGACTATAGCTGTAACATATAATGCTAAAATTTACCCTCTGTATCCAACTTGGGAGGTTCATAATGTAGCTGCATAAAAGGAAAGTGTAATGTAATGACAGTAAAGAAAAGCTCCATCTATGAAATGTTTTCAAAATGATACACAGGCAGAAATAATTAACAATTTCATTCTATTTTATTATTAAATTATACATCTATACAATAGATCCTTAATAAAACTGCAGCTATACAAATCATTAAGAAGTAACCACATGTATACCCATTGCAGAACCTAAACACTCAGAGGTATGTATCCATTTGATGTTACAGCAAATCTGCACACTTTCTTATCATGAGAGATACTCACAGAACATGCACAGGTTTTGGGTCCATCGGTTGCAGACACTTTACCCCTCCCCGTCACGCTTGTCTCCCGTTTTTTCAACCACTGTGGCACGCCGCTTTGTTGGTTCAAAAACTCAACCCAGAATGAAGTTTCCTCCAGTCTTTTACACACTGTCCAGCTGATGAGTTAAACTAATTTAAAAAAACAAATCGCTGCATCCACGTCAGCTTCTGATTTGACTCTTCTCTCTTTTTTTTTTTTTAAAGCCAGCTGGGTTGAAAGTGTAGCTGATGTTGATAAAATGCTCAGCCATAAACAGCAACAGTCCAAACTTTCTTCTGCCCTCTTGAATAATAATAAAAAAATCATACAAAGCACATAAATGACCACCCATGCTTTGATGTTTTCTGTGTTTAGTGCATCACAGGACTTGGTGCAAATTTAGATTTTTTTCTATTCATGTTTGGATTTTTCTCTACCAGTGTAAGACTCATACAAATGTTTGGGCTTAAGATAAAGACACCACTTTACAACTTGTAGCTTATATGAAGGATAAACAAACTGTCAGGTAGCAGATGAGCTCGGAGTTTTGCTGTGAAATATCAGCCAAATGAAATGTGTCTGCGGCTGCACTGTTACAGAGAAGCTGCAGGGTTTCAACTTGACTTGTTGCTGTGATTTAACTGCCAGTTCATTGAATTTTTAAGTTGTTGTTTTTAGCGGAAGCCCTTGTGCTTTACCACCCACCCCAACCCCCCGCCTAAGGACCAACACAATGCTGCCCCCACAACATACAAGCTGCCTGCCGAGTTTATTGTTTGTGTTGTGCCGTAATCCAATATTCCTCTCCAATTATCTCTGCAACTCCATGGTTATTTTTAAATCTTTATGTGCCGTGATCCTTACAGACAATCCTAAAGAACCTGCAGAGAATAACAAAGCCTCATTTATCAAACGGCCCCAATGCACAGTGTGTAAACCCTTTCCACACACAGATGCAACACCCATTCTGAGCACAAACATTTGTAAATTTAGAAGCACTCCTGACATCAGGTAAACGAATAATTACAGAAAGATGTATGAAACACACATTTTTTTTCCTTCCCTATTAACCAAAGCTGCTTGTGCTCCTTCTGCTGTACTCAGAGGATACTACTGCGCCTGGATCATAACTCTGTCACAGAAACATGAAGGGAACACGGGATGGTGCGTTTCAAAAAATATGGGTCAGCATGGGATCCATTGTTATCTTGTGTGTGCTTGTGTACACATTTTCACATGAATACATACAAGCAAACATCCATCACATTATGGATAATCTCATAACACTGCTGCCAGTGGCTGTCTACTGTTGGATTTGGGACAGTGGCATCTTTGTGGGCTGCGACCAGCTTGTGAATAGCATTTATAGAGGAGTGTCCAGAACATCTTACATTTGGGTGGCTCTCAATTTCCCTGTATTAGTCGCAGAGGAGTGCATTCCTGCTTGAGTTTTAAACATGGTCCAAAACAAAAGTGCAACTTATTTTCTCCCAAAATAGCCAGTCTATTTGAATTGTGACTTAGTCTCCAACTCATCTCAAGCGTGCTACTGATAGATTTTGCAACCTGCACTGAAGCTCTGCAGAGGCAAACGTTCAGGTCTAAAAACTTACTGATCATTTGAAAACTGGTTCAAATTTTGCCCTCAGAAGTGTACTCCAGCAGATTAAATCATAAAAAACGGGGTTCAAGTGGTTGCGAAACCAGCTTCGGTCATACATTTACGGATTGCCCGTGAATTACACAGATTTTCCCTTATTTTGCAGGTATACAGGTGTACAGGGCAATCTCACAGATCATTTCAAATCTCATGGATCTTTTCAAAACCACAACTTTAAATATATTTTACATCTTAGAGCCTGTAGGATGTAACCCCCCCCCAATAAATAAGATTTGTTGAGTTTTGTTTCAAGATTAAACCGTTAAGTTTACAAGTTTGCCCGGAAAACCTGTTGTTTACTGTGAAGAGAATAATTAAAGTGATATGGTATTTTGCAACACAGCTGAAACCTTTCCATTACATATGAGAAGATCGAATTGTGAATAATCGATTCAGAACCTTGTGAATCAAAATTGAATTGATTTAGAGAATTGGCCACAATACCCAGCCCTACTGTCAAATGCCTCATGGGTGTACTTTCTGTTCATATACAGATCTTGATCTCAATGATCTCAATGGGGTTTTACCCGGTTAAATAAAGGAATTAAATTTTTCATTTTAAAAACAGATATTAAAAAACAAAAAAACAGATGGTTGTTTTATGGTAACTTTATACTCCAAAAACAGAAGAATGTGTTTTTATTTATAAAACTAGAAATTTAACATTGTTGGCTTGGCAACCCAATGCTGTCCTCTGGAACCTGCGGCAGCTTCAAGTTCCTCAAAGACCTCTTGGAGAGACACCAGGAAACATTTTGAATCATCGGTGATAAACTATCAGCTGACACTTGTTGAAGAAATATAAAACTAGTTAGCTAGCATTTATTTACTGCGGCTGCCTGATTTGCTAAAATAAAGTGTGTTTATTAATCTCATTAAAAGACTTTTTTGGTGGAGCTAGAAAAAAGTGTTTTTAAAGAAACTAGCTAGACTGACTTAATTAAACAAACATACGGTCTGCAGTGTTTATTATTTACAGGCAGCTGTCTGTTATTAAAAAGTTATTTAACTAGCTCCACATGAATTGTTCTAATATCTACAGTGTTAAACGTTTTTTTTTTTACCAAACGTAAAATGATAGACTGTTTTCAATTTTTGTAGTATAAAATGAAAATAGAATAACTATTTGTTTTTCTTTTCAATATGTTTTGTTTAAGATTGTTTGGAGAATATTATGTTTAAAAAATGAGTAATACTAGTAAAGTAAATAACATACAATAGTTTAATTGTAAATGTATTGCTTCTTAGTTTTTAAAGGACTGAAATAAATAAAGATCAACAAGAAAAAAAAATCTCAAAGTAGTATAGAGAGTGCTAGGGTGCCATGGGTCAGACTCTAACCCTTTCTACGTTATGGGTCTGTGTTGTGTGAAATGTTTATCTATGTGGTGTTCTGTGGTGGACTGGCAGTCTTTCCAGGGTCAACCTTGTGTCTGCTCCAGGATCCCAGGATGGATACCATGCACATGAACGGCCAGCTCAAAGGCTTCCTTGCAAAAATTTTTTATCCTTCTTTCTTTTCTAAAGCCAGATTTATTAGACCAGGCCATATTCTTCCAGTTTAATGGTCTGTGGCGTTCTGCCACATTTCAGTTTAAACGATCATCATTTGAGCAGCAGTGGATCTTGCGTTTATGGCATACATTCTCACATGCATCTCTAGCTGTGTTTCCATCCAATTTTTAAGCAAATTTTGAGCAAACTTTGAAAGTGTCTCAAAAAAGCAATGTGCATCAGGCGTGTTTCCATCAACTGGCTTGAAGCAAATCAACCAGGCTACGCAAAGTGTAATTACATCAGACTATAATTACATGGCTATAGTAAACAGGAAGTAAAATCACATCTCATAGGGACCACACACCTTGGGAAAATGGAGAGAATTTATCAGGAATGTGTTGTTATGGGGCAAGTTGTAATTCTGTCATCTCAACTACTATTGGCCATGTTACATGCTGCCTGGAGACATAGAAAAAGAAATGCATTCCGTTTCACATTACAAGAATAACTGAAAAGACACTGCTAGTGGGAGGAGGGTCCATTTGCAGCTGGTAGAATTACTGGACAGTGTGAACAGCTGATTAAGGTAAATGTTCGCTACGTCAGAATTTTTTCTGCAAATGTGTTTCCATCTCCCCTTTTGTGCAATAACTCTTTTCATTTAAAACCACCCCAAGCGAGCGTAAAAACTTTTAATTTTTCGAAATTTTGCCATTTCCATTCACCTTTTCTAATGCGATACTTCAAAATGAGCATAAAAACATGTTGATGGAAACATGGCTAGTGACGTTTTGGCTTTGTCTCTAGTTTTCCATCTTTGGACCGTTGGTTTTTATGACTGCAAACTAGAAAATAACTGCAAATCTGAAGATGACCCATACATTAAACATTACATTCTGTCCTTTAAAGTCAAACATATGTGCAGAGGGTTCATCTGCTGCCTGACACAACGGGTCCACTGCCTGTTTTCACTTCCTTTGTCAGTGGTCACAAGGTGATAGTTGACTGGTGGCTGTGCCCTTTTCTTTCTCCTAATGATGTTGAGAAGGCCACTCATGCATTTCTTGCCTCTCAGACAGATGAGTAAAATTCATTACATGTTGGGAAGAAAGGGATTTCACAGCTGCACTCGTTCCAAAGGGTGCAGCTGGACTGCTGACACGTACAAGGAACTTTTTCTCCCCTTGTCATCATTACTCTGGTTACACATCCTGTCCACGATTAATTATAAAATCCTACTTCAGCGGTCTACTGCCCACCTGTGTGACATCTCCTTGTGTCACCTATGGGCCTCTGTGTGTCGGGGCACTGTGGGGCAGGGGACTGCAGAGCTGATCACATTACAGTCTCAGTGTTAGGGTAGTATCTCACTGGGCTGCAGCTGTTGAAGGCTAGTTGGAGACTCAAACTTTCAGCAAATATGTGAGAAAATATAAACTTTCAGTTGCAGTCTCACTGAGTTCTGCGTGTCTGCATCCAAGTGACAAGCAGGCCAGGTCTGAAGGCTAGTTTTTGAGTAACACAGATGAGTTTTGAGTGCACAGCTTGTAAAACTTTATTTTAGGCTGTGCACCTTATTTTGTTACCCCCTCCAGCCAGATTGTACTCCCTTAGACCCCTTGGGGAAGGAAAATCGGGGAATATAAACTCAAATTACTCATGGTGTCTACAGTGAAGTAGTGATAGTCCCATTGAGAAGGTATGTCTAATGAAGATTGCAATGTGAGGGACTGAGGGTTCAATTTCTGTAAAGTTTCTTTTAATTATTATGTATTTCAAATATGAAATCACATACAGACATTTGTAAAACTTTCACTCTTAGGATTACTTAGTCCAATTTTAGCCCTAGACTTTAGCTGAACCCAACAAAAATCACCTACTCTGGGTTGTCAATATAAGATTAGCATAAAGATTTTCTGTATATTCTCACTTTCTATGAACCCGTGGATACCTTGCACTCCTAAATAGCGTGAGATCACTCGATGTTCTTACTTCATTCTGTCTGACTCATTGCCAGAAAACAATATGGCTTTTCTTTTCTCATCTCCACAGCTGAACACTTTCTGACTAGCAAGATAGCGGCTAACAGAGTTGAACAGAGCTGAAGGAGAGGGTGTAGAAAGTAACATTCATGTTTTAGTTTCTAACAAAGAAACTGAAATAAGAACCGTAATTCATGCTGTTAAGACAAAAACTAGTGGAGAGGATAAACAAGCGTGCACCCCCACTTTAGAAATTGGAGGAGCAGCTGCTCAGATAAGTTGGCTCCTTTGCAGCTGCTTCTAGGTTTATGATTTCATTTACTGGACTAGATCTTTGACATGAAAATAGGCAAATTTAAACCAGTTTTTCAGCAACTTTTTTATCAATCTTGTTTAAATCTGGATTCAGGGCTTTAGCCTCAAATGTTTTCTGTCATTAGAATTCCTGTGCAGCTAGAGCTCTAAAACTTCCAAAAAACAAATGCCCATAACTATGTGACTATTTTGAGACAAAATTGGTCACATTTATTTTTTTGAACATTAAAAAACCCAGAGACAAGAGGTGTTCTCATATTCCTCTGTGACTCACAGGAGGAACATGAGAACATTTGAGACTTTACTTTCTTCTGGTCCAGGTCAGGTCTCAGAACTTAACAAAAGCTGGTTCAGTTGTTCTGATATCCTGATTTAAATCGCAAACTATTTGGAAAAACAGTCTTAATCCCCATTTGAATTCATTAAAGTGCTTTTGGATAAATGAATAAATGATAGTCCTTTTGCTATTTTAGTTTTTTTTTACACACTTTTTGAAGTTGTGTACTGGTATACTTTTATTATATATTGTACATAACATGAATATTAAATATTTGCCAAACTTGTCACTTTCTAATTCGAAATATATTTCTCATAAATGTTTTCTTTATTCAAATAGACACAAAAAAATAAAATAATTCTGAATTATTCTAAACTTTTCTAAAATAATTGCCCTACAGAACTGTATTGACTGTTTATTAAGTTGGTTTTTTCACTCAGATTTATGTCATCAACACTTTTTTTGACTAAAATAAAGTGATTTATAGCTCTTTGAGTTTGATCAATGAGGCTTTTGTCCAGTTGCAAAGACAACATCCTCCATGTTTCTGTTTGATTCATATGGTGAAGACAAAAAAAAATAACTCTGACAAAACTACTCTGCTCTCAATTTGGATCAAAAAGCAAGAGGTTGGCTGCGATTGCAGAAAGCGGGATAGTCCACTTTCTGCACAACTGAACCACACAAATTGCTCCTGTTTATGCAGATGGGACTGCATGGGTGCATTTCATGTGGGGGAAAAAAAAGTAAATTATTCAAAAAAGGAAAATGGAAAACAAAAACAAAAGCATGTATGCAAAGTAGGCACTCATACATTATAGGCAGTATTGTCCCCATTTCTTTAACATTCACCATCACTGAAAAAAAAAAAAAAAACAGCAGTGAATGCACTCGTATCTTACAGGGCTGACCTACATCTGATCTGCACGGACAGTTTAATGACCCCCGTTGCTTCGGAGGTGGGGTGGGAGGCTCCAGACTGAACCGTTTGAGTCGTGTGCATCCAGGATGGACCGCAGCATCTGCTTCCTGCGCTCGCGTCGTCCTTTTTGTCTACCTCTGCGGGACATTCATCATTTTTGTTTTACAGGGTTTTTTTTTTTTTTTTTTTGCGAGGACGGAAACCACAGCAGCTTGATTCTGACAATTTCACCAACATCAAATACACTAACAGCTGCAGAGATTCAGCCACCAGCTCTCAGGAGCGAAGGCTGCGGGGGTTTTAAAGTCCCTCTGGGGGGGGGGGGGGGGGGGG
>JAUBOC010000160.1:18703605-18715587 GCA_032275365.1 Anablepsoides cearensis | reverse complement strand
AGTTCTTGTTTAGTAAATCAGTCTCAAAACAAGATCAAAAAGATTTTTTTTGGCTGGATATAAGGTTTTAAAACTTGTTTAGAAAGACAGTTTTTGCAGTGTAGACTGGCTAACCAACAGGACATTATGGTAACTGACAAGGCAGAGAAAACAGCAGTGGTGATAGATGTAAGTGACTGGAACATCAAGAAAGCGGAGCACAAGAAGTTGGAGAAATATCAAAGAGGAAACAGAGAAGTTAGAAAAAGTCAAGGTTCCAGGAGTCCCAGTGGTCATCAGAACACGTGACCCCACACCAAACTGGAAGAGTGGCTCCAACGGGTCCCAGGAACAAGTCCAGGAGCACAAGTTTTTAGTTTGCTGGTCACTGGATGACATTCTGTGAAATCTGCTAAAACAAGGGGTTTGTTTTCAAAATTGCGCTATAGGAACAGTAAAAAATGTTCACTATTAAATAAAAGGACATTTTCATTTTATTATGAGGCTGCATGTTGGTGCCTTTCAGCTGAGCTGTTGTCTCTCAGCAAAAAGGTTGACAAAAGTATAGTAGAAGTACTTTCTCCCTTGTACTATCTGTAGCCACAGCTCAGATTTGACTCATTATTTGACTGAGAATTTTGTTTTGTTTTCGCTGCTCTTCCTTTTTTGTCTTGCTCTTTTTTCTCAAACAGCTGAAATTGGCTCAGATGGTTGGATTTGCTCAACAGTGAAATTAGATCTGAAGAATAGTTTGACTAATGATTGTTCCTGCTGTGTGATGTGTTAATTGGCAAAACTTTAAATGCTGTGGGGCTGATAATATTTTCTGTTTTCAGTCTTCCTGTTCAGCTTGACTGACTGTCTTCAGATATTAAAGTCAGCTCAGTCTTCTAGTTTCCCTTTTGGCAGTTGACAAACTACAGCTTTAATCAAAAACAAACATGCTTCTTGTCAGCGATGCAAAGACGAAGTTCATTTTGTGTTTGGTTGTGCCGACAACTGTACTGACAGCAGGTGCTTGATGAGCCTTTTTAGCCTCTTGTTCATTAGCTCAAAGTAACTGTATGGTTAGATTTATTACCGCCGCCAAAAAGGAAATGGTTGTGTTTCTGTTTGGTAGCAAAATGTTTCAAGAACCACATTTCAGAAAGCAATTATTGGATGTACATCTACACACGTGGACAAAATTGCTGATACCCCTCGTTTAATGAAAGAAAATCCCACAGGGTCATAGAATCAGACAAAGTTATTAATAAAAAAAAAATCTATAAAAATGAACAAATGAAAGTCAGACATTGTTTTTCAACCATGCTTCAACAGAATAAAAAAAAAAAACTAATGAAACAGACCTGGACAGAAAGGATGGTACCCCTGAAAACAAGGTGACCAAAGGGACTTATTAAATATTTTGTGTTGAGACGGTTATTTTGTGTTCTCTAATTAGCCTCACAGGTGTCTACAGTCTTGTAATCAGTCAGTGGGCCTGTATATAGATACTCACTGTGCTGTTTGGTGACATGGTGTGGACCACAGCTCTGATGAAAGGCTACCATCAGGTCCACCAATGAGCACCCCCTCTGAGCCCCTCCCAAAACAATAAATTTGTTCTGGTGTGTTGGAGCTTTGCGAACATAATTGGTCATATATGCTACCGCTTTGGAATCTAGTACAATGAATGTTTTACCTTTAATCAAACCTGATGTAGTTTTACATCTACCATGAAGAAAAGTAGAAAACAATAAAAACAAAAAAAGTAGAATGACACTGAAGTGTGGAGGAAAATGCTCTACAAATGAGATATCAGGAGACAAGACTGAAACATCAAGACAGAAGGAAAATGGAGGAAATAACAAACAGGTGGGGCCCATTTTCAATTAAGAAAAGCAGCAGAACAGACCTGCAATTACAGCCAGGTCCTTCTGGGTGCTGCCTCCGTGCTCCTCGTTGTCTTTCGCAGCTTGATCTGAAACCAGAAACAGATTCATTCATTTTCTCGTAAACGCCTCCGGAATCCAAAAATCACTCCAGTTTTATTCGTCTGAACAAGGTTTTTATAAAAGAACCTCACAACGTCTCATCAAATCCACATTATTTTTGTTTCCCGCTGTCAGCTCTGGTGGCGAATCCTCAGCAAGTATAAAATACAAACAGAGCAAATAAAGCAAAACCTCCAATTAGTTAACCCTTTATGGTTTCCTGGGTTTATTCTCTAACATTTTTTTAATTGGACACTTTTAAGTACTTTTTTTTACATTTTATTGTATTACATCCTGAAAATTTATTGTTACTGTATTTTATGAAGGGAGAAAACACAGTTTGTAAATGGGCACGTACAACTTCTTGGTTTTACATTAAAACCTAAATGCAAACCCAGTTAAAATGTCTTATTTTGCAGGTAATAACTAAAGGTTTAATTAAAGAAAATTACAGCTAATTTTATTTTCCTATTATTTTCTTTTCTGTTTGACTAAATAACATTTTTTTAAGTGCTGGGCTCTTGGTAACAAAGCCTGGTTTACTTGAAATTTGTTTTAGCAACATTACTTTTATTCACAATTTTAAATGAGTAAAAAATGTATAAATCAGCTATTTTATTTCTCCAGTGGTTCATTTTTTCCTTCACAGATTTTCACCCACAGATGAGGCATAAACTTTAGCTGTGATGTGTAGATTTGTGTGGACAGTCAAAGGTCAGGGGGTTAAAGTTTTTCTCAATTGGACTTAAACGTCTGCTCTCCAAATACCAGAGGGCAGATGAGAGAAGCCCAGTTTTACCAAACAGGAAGCTGAGGAAATGAAGTGTGGTTTTATGTGGTGGTTCAGGTCACTTCACAATAAAACAATTACAGAAGTGATGTGTTCTGTCAGCTCAGACCCATTGATTCTACAGAGATTAATTAAAAGAAACGAAAATTAGGTCCAAAAACATGAAGCAGAAAAGTGGAGCAAAGACAGAACCGGGCTCTGGAGGAGAAAACAGCCTAACTGTGGTCTGAAAACTTAAATCTCTAAATATCAGTTTCATCTCATTACCAAGGTCTTTCTTTGACACAAACCAACTTTCTTTACATGTTATTTATTCTGCCAACAATACAAAAAAGTATTACAGTCAGCAGAATGTGAAGGTAAATGATTTGCCTGATAAATTCAGATTTGTATCCACATTATCAGCCTGTACCTGCTCTGCTCTGTGCTCTAATCACATTTTCACCACCAAGTGTTTTTTTATGGACCCTAAATGAGAGTCAGTGAACAGCATTCACGTGTTTTTTGAGCACAAGCATTGTTTATGAATCAGTTGACTAGGGCTGGGTAAAAAAAAATGGTTTTAATCAATGTTGGATCAATTTCGTATACTTATTTGGAAAAATTGATTCACAGGGCATGAGGTGGATTTTTCCTCGTGGTATCTTATGCGTTCGTCTGAGGCGCATTTCTGTATTTTGTGTCACTCTTGGCTTGCCATATGTTCAGTGATAACATTAGCATTAACAACAAGTTATCTGGGGCAAAACAAAAGAAACCAAAGAATCACTAACAATACCAGCTGTTTCTCCACAGAACTTAAAGATAACAGAACCCATGGAAACTCAAAATAAAGATTTACGCTTTGCAGAAAACTAAGCAGACTTCGAGCAGTTCGTTCACTTGCTCGAGCCAAAACTACTGTATGTAAACATCTGACTGAAACAAATATTATTTTTAAACTTTAAGAAACGTCTTACTGAAATTCACCGTGATGAAATGTTTTAATAAGTTTTATTGAACATTAGAGAAGGTAACAGAAACATTACAAATATACAATTTTCATATGGTCAAAAGGCACAGTATACAGCCAGTATACTTATATTAGCCCACCGCTTCTCCTGCAATCTTATTCCCATCACTTCTTATTCATCAAGAAAATTAACTTCTTAAAAATGAATGCATCCGACAACACTGTCACCTGCAATTCATTTTTTATTTAAAACCTTTGAAACTTGTGACAGTTTTCTTTCAAGATTAAACTGTTTAATTTATAAGTTTGCCCTTAAAGCTGGTTGTTTATGCAGAAGAAAAAAACATCAAGTAAATATGTATTTTGCAGCACAGTCGAACCATTTTCATCATATAGAGCAGATCGAATTGAATCAAATCGTTTTCATTCGATTTAGAACCTTATGAATCGAATCAATTTAGAGAATTGGCCATGATACCTCCACAAAATGCTGCAGACCTTTTAATGTTACATTCAGTTAGGGTTCAGGTAATCTTCATTATAGCTGTGTTTAAATAATGTGGAGTGTGATATTTAACATTTTTACATTGTCTAATGACAAATAAGCTTAAGGCAGCAACAAAATTGTGGTTTATTCCAGTCGTACAACATAAAGACTTGGTAAAATATCAGTCATCTAACATTTTGTTTCTCTTGTCAGTTTCTTACAGATTGTGTCAGCTGACAGTATTTTAAAATTCGATTTCATTTACAAAGTTAGACTACCTTTTTAGAAAACACTCCACTTGACTATGTTTTACAGGAAGTTCTGTAATTGAGCCATTTCAAAAACCTTTAAAAAGGAGTAAACAAACCTCTTCAGGTACAAAATCATTTTAAGATGGCTTTTAGTTTGTTTACTATAACCTGATCGGAAAAGTTCAGATGAGGGAGCCACATTTTAAACTCTCCCTCTTTATTTGGTTTAGTTAAAGTTTAAAGAGACTAAAATCAAAAACATAAATCTTCCATTTACTTTTGTAGCATAACTGTTTTTGTTCTAGAATATTACAGCATTTTGTTGAGATTGTAGCAGAAAATAAAGTATTGTTTCATTATTTATTGATCACATACACAGTAAAGATATATTAATAATTGCTACAAATACTGTTTAGTCAAATATTTATTATCAAGTGATATTAGGGGTTTCTGTTCACATTTTGTTTAATAATAAAGATGTGTTTTTGAAGCCCAACTGTGGCTCCTTTGTTGTTGCAGTGAGAACTCAGGAGACTAAAGTTAAGTAAAATAGTTTATCAAAAAGACTGTTAAGGTGGGAAACACAAAACCAAAACCAAACAATTATAAATGGTTAATGGCTTGAACTTATATTGCTCCTTATCAAGTCCACTTGGACCCCAAGGCGCTTCACACTTCAGACATTCACCCATGCACACACACATTCACACACTGATGGTGATAAGCTACAGCCACAGCTGCCCTGGAGCACAACACTGACAGAGGCTAAAGCTAAACCACAGATTTAAGTCAGACGAGTCGGTGTGAACTGGGGTGCTACAGCACCTCTTTATCAGTGACAAAAAAACATCAGAAATAAAGGAAAAGGAAAAGTTAGGCTATTCCTTTTCTTCAGGGGTCACCACAGTCAGATACCCTCGCTGACACAACCTGGACTCAAATCTGCAAACTCAGGATTACAAGACTGCAGCACTGATCACAAAAGTGTTCACCTCCAGTGTAATGGTAAAGGGTAAATGGACTGTACTTATATAGCGCCTTTCTACCCAACCAGGGCACTCAAAGCGCTTCACGCTACAACCTGTGTCCTCATTTACCCATTCACACAGCACTCTACTAGATCTCCTACAAAGCTAACATGAACAATCATCTATGGAGACTAATCAGTGCCAATCACATTCATACACTGATGGGACACACATCAGAGGCATTAGGGTGAAGTATCTTGCCCAAGGACACAACAACTGGACAGCTGGACGGGGTATCGAACCGGTGACCTTCCGGTTCCAGAACGACTCCCCCTAACCACTCTGCCACAGCCGCCCCGTGTCAGTACTTGGTCATGAATATTCAACAAAATTTTCAGAATTGATGGACCAAGTTCATGAAAACAGACCTGAAGGGACTTCCTGCTGGACCTGCTGCAAATGTAACAAATGTCTCCATCTCCTCCAGGTTGGATGGGTGTTACGTCCATCAATTTTTCAATAAAACCAGAGATTTTCAGTGGACTTATCAAACAAAATCCACTTTTTTTAGCCATTAAATATGTATTTCTGTGTACTTGGAAACTCTAGGAGTGCAGAAAACTTGAATTCAGTCTCTTCCGGTGCTTTGTAGATATTTTTATATTCTGTTTGGGTAATATTTTTCAGTCCCTTCAGTTTTCTCTATTTTCCATTAGGTATTTTGAACAGTAACGTCACAGTCTCTACTGCAGAATATTGTCACAAACCTGCAATTTTGCAGGTTCATCCTCTTTATTCTCTCGCTCTGGGTCAGACTCTGTCTCTAACATGTAAGGCTGGATGGACAAGTCTTCCCTTTCTGCATTACAAGATCATCGTATCAAATTACAAAAATGGTCGAACAGGGTGGAGTGGACAACGATCTTTAAGAGTGAGACCTAGAGGTGGCCTGAAGTGAATTGCTTCATTTGCTTTTTAAGAGACAGCACCAAAATGAGTTGCTCTTAGAACCACCTCAGAACAGAGGTGAAAGAGGAGCCTGTGGAGCTAAAACAAAGAATTCAGAGCAAAGCATTGCAGTTCTTTACAGTGCTTTGTATAGACTAAATATTTATAGGCAGAATGATTTAAATGTGGAAAGGATTTAAAAACATGATATGTCCACTTTAACTGGTTCTCCTTAAACCGTTCTTTTTTCTTTTAAGCACCTCTTTATGGCTGCTGGACCCCGGGGCACCTGTTCTCCAAGCTTTGTGAGTTTTGTCTATATCTCTTGAATGGGTTGTTCTGAACTGTAATCTTCCTTCTTGGGATCAATAAAGTATCATTCATCATTCCTTCAAACCAGTGAAGTGTTTTTCAGGCTTGTGACTGGGGTAATTCTTCTGCTGGAACAAGTTCCCCTCAGGAATTCCTTTGTATTTTGCTCCATTCTCTTGCTTTTACGATCGGTTTCTCTGTCCCTGCTGATGAAAAACATGATGCTGCCAACACCATGCTTCACTATGGGGATGGTCTTCTCAGCACAGGTTGCAGATTTGCCTCGGACATGGCGTTGTTCTCGATGTTTGTTTTCATCGAACCAAACCTTCATCCACATCTTTAAGGAAAAACGTCCAGTTTTTTTAAATATAGTTTTTCTTTAGTGAGTGTCTTATTCCTGTCACTCTTTTTTTTCTTTTTTTCTTTTTTCTTTCACTTCAGTAGAAAAATAAGAACTTTATATTAGAATAATAGATTCTTAATTTCTTCATCATCAGTGATTTCCCCCCCCCCCTTTTTTTTTTCTCTTTTTTTCCCATTTTTTTATTTTTTTTTCCTTTTTTTCCTTTTTTTTCTCCTTTTTTTATTCCTGTCACTCTTGAATAAAGTCCAGCTCTGGGCAGCTTCTAGTGGTCCTTTAAATAGACCCTCTCAACTCCCAGCTCAATCAGCCTACTAATTGCATCTCTAATTAATGCTGTGATTATCCAGTCTACATTTCAGTGGATGCCAGGCACTATTGTCATTTTTACTATTTTAAACATTATTATAGTTATCTCTAATTTCAAATGTAATTCATAAGAATGTCTAGGTGGTATAAGTATTGTTGTTTTTAAAATAAAATAAAAAAAATGGTAGAGTGGTTTGTTGTCAGGTTTCAACATCCAGACATAAACAAAGAGCAGATTATACAACAATGATATTATTATTACAGTGATTACTGAATGCCATCTATCAGCAGCCTTTTTAATTTGATAATTAAGTGCAAAATGCTTCATGACTGAAGTCGTGAGTGAAGTATGAAAATGACTGAATTCAGTTTTTATAAAAGGTGAATTTGGGCAACACTGTTTTACCTTGAAATGTGTGTGAGGTAGACTCAGCCAGAGCGCCGCAGTTTGATTGCACCAACGGACCGCGGATGTTAATGAGTGAGCTTCCCCGATTGGTCAGTGCTGCCTTCAGTGGAGCGACGTGGTTGAACTGGACTGAGGAGAGGCAGCCAATGAAACCTTTCGAAGCTGCTTTCATCACCTCTTCATCCAAGTTTTCCATCCCTATGAAGATAAGAGACAGAAAATCCTCAATGGTGACAATTCTGTAGGTCCCACTTATTCCTGCTTAAACAACGTCAGGACAGACTAAATGAATGTGAAATGACAGCAGAAGTAGAACAACTTGCATTTTCCCAGAACTTTTCTTAAATTGGAGGACTTACTGATGACTTTGCCCAACGTCAAGGATCTGATTAGGATCAGCTCAGCATCAGATGACAGTGTGTACTTTCTGTGGATGTCCTGGTCGATCTAGTTGAGTGGAGAGAAATCAAATAACAAGACAATTACACGAAATGTAAACCGAGGTAACAGCAGCAGCATCAGCAGCTCGCTGTATTTTATGGATTGATATTTGTGTTTTCTGCAGCCGCACTCGAAACCATCCCTGCCCACAGTTAGCTGCTGAAGAGCTTCTGACCTCTCTTTTCTTCTCATGCTGACTCAGATGCAACACTTAATACAATGATGTGAAATAAAACACTGCAGGATTTTTTTTTTCACCCAGTGCCTCCAACACACCAGAAGAAAAGTGTTTTTTCACATTCCCTCTTGGATGCTTTTGTTAACATTCCTATATATCTCAAAAGCTGTACAAAAATA
This sequence comes from Anablepsoides cearensis, assembly GCA_032275365.1. Taxonomy (NCBI): domain Eukaryota; kingdom Metazoa; phylum Chordata; class Actinopteri; order Cyprinodontiformes; family Rivulidae; genus Anablepsoides; species Anablepsoides cearensis. The sequence goes on along the minus strand of JAUBOC010000160.1, from coordinate 18,707,044 downwards.
GCATTAAACAGGCAATCATAGTAGTTATTTGTAGCCTCAATTAAATTTAAAATGCATTTGATGAATTGTGTATCAATGAGTGTATTTCTCTAATCTTATTTCTACTGTGACCTGTGTGTTAGCATACAAATAATTTTATTCTTTCATTTGAAAACTACACATGATGATAAAAAAATGTTTAAATCCTTTAAATAAACCCATGTCTTAGCATGCCTTCTCTGCATCCAGACAAACAGACACGATGAGGTCATTTCCATTTTCAAAAGTATCAGCTCCTATCTGATGGACTCAAACGATGACCGGGTTATGGGACAGGAAGTCTTAGAGTGGACAGTCCTTATCTGAATATCTGTCTACTACAGAAAACACTGAATGAAACTGATCTGACGTGACCTTTGAGGCCTGCTCTGAGGTTTAGGTCTGTTATGGGACCAAAGGTTTGATTCCAACTGGTCAGTGATGGGCTGGGCCCATGGAACCCAATGAAACAAAGTTTCATGGTTAAACTAAACATTTTCATCAAACAAACCTAGACAAAAGCAATAAAATGAAATAAAATAAAATAAAAAAAAAATAAATAAATAAATAAATAAAATAAAATAAAATAAAATAAAATAAAATAAAATAAAATAAAATAAAATAAAATATACTTCATGTATCATGTATTATCATGGGTTTTCTCAGGGTAATTCGGTTCAATCATAAAGTAGTAAAGGTGTTTGTTCACAATATGACACAAAATTAAAAAGATCAATTTTAATCAGTTTAGTTGAACACAGAAAACCTAAGATTTTGGTCAAGATCTGGAATATTTTCTATTAAAATATATGTTTAAAAAGATACAGCAGTATCCTTGTTGGCATATGTGCAATTTGAGAGTCACAATAAAAGTCGCAATGTGTAAAAAAAACTCTGCATACAACACTGCTTGATGACAAAATGTGAGCCTCAGCTACATTTGAATGGATCAGATCAAACGTCATATTATCTCAGTGGACTGTTTTTCTAAATACATAAAAACAGACACATCCTATAGTGTAAGTGTTGCACACATGTTCTTTAAGAAAACATTTAGTACTACTTTTAATGGTTTGACTTGTTTTATGTAGCTAAAATATTTTGTCACAGGTAATATAAAAATCAGTTTCATCAGTGAAGATAAAAGCATGAGGGAAATGTCAGCCACTGTTTCTACATTTGGTATTCTTACAACATCTGGGCATCAAGCCACTAAAACCACTTAGTAAAGGTCACAGGAAAATGTGGTTAGAAAGCAACATGACACCCCCTGAAAACCTTTAGCTGACCTTCAGTGGCTTATCTTGTCATCCTACTGCAGTGCACTTGTCGCTAGGACGGGAAGTAAAACAATCTTGATAAGTGCAATGAAGAAAAATTCCTCAACAATCGAAGATAGACTGATGAATGAATAATTCAGGATAACTATGCCTGGTGGCGCTGAAACCAGACCAAAACACTAAGAATGAAACTGATAAGAAAGGTCTCAAATTTTTCATGATTTGTGTATTAGACAGATTTTTAATGCTGAAAAGCTGAACATGGATAATATGCCGAACTGAAATGTGGCTTATCTAAGAGCTGAAATAATTGTTAAGACTGATTTATACTTCCATTTTCACATCGGGCTTACAGTCTTGTGTGGGCAGCACAATGGTTAAGGGGTTAGCATTGATGCATCACAGCAAGAAGGTCCTAGGTTTGATCCACGGTTCAGACCTGGGGTCTTTCTGTGTTGAGTTTACATGCTCTCAATGTGAAAAAGGAGGAACAAGAGGAACCAACCTTGAAAGATAAGCCCTGCATGGCATGTACCACCAACAGATTGAGGAAGTGGCTGATATCAATAAATCTTAACAGTGGCTAGAGAGATCTGGGGCCTCATGTATCACCAGTGTGTATGCACAAAAACCGTGCACGTCCTTTTTCATTTAAAACTCCAAATGTATCAAAACTGAAAAGAACGTGGAAATGTCTGCAGTCCCACACCGACTCCAAGGCTGGCATACGCACGTTTCTGTGGTTCTGGTTTAGAAAAAGTTCAGGTCAATCACGGTGATCAGTAGTGAGCCTCTTTACTCGATCAAACATATGCATGACAACAGCCAATTAGAATCCATCTTCTCCTGCCCCATATCTGTTTATAAGTTGCTAAGGAAACGCGGACGGATTTGCAGACTTGACCAAACAAAATGTAATCCAGTATAAAATGCTGAATCTCACAGAATTCGCTTATTTAGGCGAGTTTCTGTGGTATTTTGGCCACTGCTGCTCCCTCTACCTGCCGTTACCTGCTGACAGGCGATTAGCTCTAAGCTCCCCTCCCAACACAGAGAGAGAGAAGAAAAAAGAAAAGAGAGCCGCGATGCGCGGTGAAACAGACTTGAAAAAACAGAAACAGGGCTCTCAAGTCTCATGCATCGAGCGTGAGACACACGCATCACAGCTCTCACCCCACACTCCCACTTTCTCACGCTGAGAACTGGCAACGCCAAAAACTCAACTCCGGTCCAGTTTATCATTATAAAAACCCATGTTATTGATATAATCCACTCCACGTTTTCACTGCAACCAGTGATGTTACACACAAGGACATGCCAGGTTGTTGTCCAGTCCGCATTTTTGCACCAACCTCCCCTCTACCTGTAAACAGCGGCTCTGTGGAGCGGGAGAAGACGGAGCAGCCTGGTGTGCTGCTACCCATCCCACAGTATAAAAGAGAAAGAAACGAGGTCAGCAGCGCGGGTAAAATGAACAAGTGTTAGAAAGAAAAGAGAAAGAGATGGATGGAGCAGAGAAACTGCGAAGGGAAAGGGAAAATGCAGCTAAATGCACCTAACGTAAATTTATTATATTTGATAGGAGGCAGACCCCCGTCACACACTAAATACATTGCGGTCCACTTCAGCCCAGCTGAGTTCTGCTCCACGCCTCTTTTGGTTCTGTGCTGCTGGTTGATTTTTGAACATGTGACAGAATAATTGAATCGCTTTGTTTGGATCGCACAAGAAATGCCAAATCACACAAGATAACAAAAAGCATGTGTGGCTACTTCCCGCTGCGTGGGACGACTTCCTTTGTGCACCGGGTCGCCTCTGAACTTTTGTTTTTCACCTCTGAGCTGCTACGGTTCATACTTAAGTCACGTTTTGATAATGGGATACACCGCTGAAAAAATATCTAAAAAAAAAAAATTAAAATCCAATCTTAGACCTGCAGTGTGAATATTTTTTTCCCCGCTTGGTGATTCACGTCGCACCTCCCCTCAATACCACCGTTTGAGACCCCTGGTTTAGGAGTTTCAGCTCTTTAACATGTGCCACCCTGTTTCTAAAGGATCCCATAGTAATTGGACAATTGACTCCAAGGTTATTTCATGGACAGGTGTGGGCAATCCCTTCGTTATGTCATTCTCAATTAA
>JAUBOC010000160.1:18636596-18652178 GCA_032275365.1 Anablepsoides cearensis | reverse complement strand
TTGGAAGCCTTATCAACACAGACTGGCTTCATTCACTTCCTCCACTGCCGTATGCTAAACTAACTAGCAGACACTGCACAGAAAATCGACGTTCTGTTCTCTGATTGGCCCGAACGAAATGCTCCCGATAAAATCCTTGTCTATGGGAGAAATTCCAGACGTAGCAGTGAACCGAAACTAGAATTGAGCGGAACTGCGTAGGAAGGCAAGGGGCAGGCTAATGGAAGGCACATCTACAAAAGGTTACTTCCTCCAGACAATTCATGACTATGTTCACACTGCAGCCAAAGTGCCCCAAATCTAGTTATTATTGTCTCTATTTGACCCATATCAGATGTTTTATGGTGAAAAATCAAAATTTACGTCTATATGCAATTCATCTAAATCAGGAGTGTATCTCATGTTTTTCAGTCATGTCGTATTTCATCCGTTTAACACATTAAGGTAGCCTATAGAGACTATGGATCTATCCAGATATTGATAGTTTTGACACCAACGTCGTGCAGTTTAAAGCTTGGAACTCAAATCAAAACTAATGTCTTCAAATACAAGATAAGTCCAGTTGTTTTGTCTTTTTTGTCCTTGATGACTGAGAAACCACACAAAAACATGATACTCACGTGTCCTGTGTTCGAAACTAGCATCATGTTTAGTTTTTTTATTTACAGTACGTCACTTCTTCCAAAAGCGTGATCACATGAGATCTTTGTTTAAAACTTTGCCAATAACTTTTAGTTGACTCTGTCCATCTGTTATCAACATATCTAATGAACAACTAGACAAAGCCTAAAGGAACATTTAGAAAATGATCATTATCCATCAACAAATGATTGTCTTTTGGAGTCAGTACAATTCCAGATGGCTGCTACAGATGACTGACCCTACAACACACAAAAATAGCTATAACTCAGGCAGTTTTACAAATATTATGCTAAAAATTTGTGTGCTTGTTACAGAGTTGTTGAGTCAAATAAAAACGACTCCAGAACGTGTCTGAATGTGCATCCTTGCAGTTTTACACAGGCAGGCCCTGGTAATGTTTATGTATCACATCCAGCGCATGTCTGAACTACTGCAGACCCATTAACACTCAGAGCTGAAGGGCGTTAGTTTGACATTTCGCATCATTCATTCAACAGTCTCCCAAATGAACAGAAAGATAATATTCTCCTCCAGCTGAAGACAACTTCTTTCCCTCTATTAAGTTTATTAAAGCCCCAGAGAAGGAGCGGATCACTTCATGAACTTTTAGCCAATATCATGCCGACCATCATTCTCACCACTGCTGGTCGGAATGAAGCCGTGAAAAAGTTTTCCAAGTTCTATTCCAGTCCTAGTGCAGGTTGATGTTAAAATTAACATTGTGTATCTTGTGTGAAAAAAGACGTCAAATAAATCAAGTAAAATTAATAATATTAAAGCCCCAGCAGGTCCGATCCAACGGAAATGTTGCATCCATTTTCTTCCCAGCAGCTCCAGGAGACTCTTTAGCAATTGTGCGATGCTCAGCAACCTTCTGCAAATGGCAGCGGGTTGCATTTTAATAACAGATGCAGACTGGTGGTCCCGGTACTGAGACCTCCAGGCTTGGAGGGGGATTAATCTTGAAAAATGCTAATGTTTTTTTTTTTTTTTTTTCACACAAATGATCCTACAAGTAAAGGGATGTGTTCATGTGAGCCGTGTGGCCGTGGAACACAGGAACTTCAGCACAGCGCCTAAAACAGCTAATATCTGCAGCCTTCTGAGCTGCTGTGAGGAAACGACACGAGACAGATTACGGCGCCGATATTAGCTGTCATTTCTCTTTCTTGGCCTACTTAATGACCCCAGAGTGCATGAGAAAATTAACTTTTATCTGAGCTAATCTCCTTTTTCTCTGAGTCTAATTACACCTCCGTTTATGGCTACTGTGCACTTAAGTGTGCTGCCTACTGTAATTTCACGTCCTGTAAGGGCAGCCGTGGACACAACAACAGAAAATAGCTTGATGGTAATTAAAGCGATTGTTGCAACCCTAGCCGTGTTGCGGCTGGCCCACTGTGCTGGAGTTAATAGGTGAGAGATAAAGTGTATGAAATTATAGATGCATGCTTGAAAGGCTGGCAATTATGTGAAACTGAAGGAGGCTCGAGGAAGGGACTATTAATCAGAAGAGTGCGGTTTAAAATTTTCTGTGGTGAAATCCCATTAACGGGCATTTTTTGAAGGTGACAGTGATACTTTTGTGCTCGAAGAAATGGACGTGGCGTGGAGGACAAAATGCTTATGCACTGTAGCTGTTTGAGATTTTAACAAAACATGAAGCATCCGCAAGTTAAAGAGTTAGCATTCCCTGAAGAAATGTATATATGTTTAGCATAAAATGTATATTTTATGCTAAAGTTTGAAACGTTTGATGAGAGGGAACAGAACATGAACCATTAGGTGGGATCTTGTGCAATATTACAAGATTGCGCATGATCTTTTAGTCCTCAGAGTATGCTCTGATACTACCATGCCAGGTTTGAGCTTAAAGTTTGTGAAACAAACTGAGTTAAAGTCAATCTTGTGTTGGTTAATTTCAATTAGCTGTGCTGGTCATATTGAATTAGACTCACTCCAAAGGTTACACCTGTAAATAGCTGGGCCAAATGAAGCCCATTTATTGGGGGGGGGGGTCTGCGGGGTCTTCTCCAGAAAAAAAATCTATATATAATTTAGAACATCAATAATGCATTTTCCTGGCATTTGGAAAAGGGCTGGGAGAGTGTTAGAGTCTAAAATCTGCCATTTTTCAGGACAGCTTCTGAGAATTTTTAAATATGTGTTAAACAACAGCTCAAGAACTTGTGCTCGACTTCATCAGAAACATGGCATTTGGGTCACATGATATAAAAGTTATTTTAAAAAATCAATTTTGCACAAAAAATATATATATATAAAAATAGAAAATACCTTAAAATCAATTAAAAAGGAATCTAATGTGTCTAATCTAGTAGAATAATTTGACATTATTTTTGTTTTAATGGGTCACATGACCTAAAAGCTATTGATGTTTGTTTCTCAAATGTTCTTCATTTTGTAATTTATTGACAGCCCATAAGCAGATTACGATGTGTGGAGGAGTGAACAGCTGGGGGGCAGCTGACCAAAATCAGACTGCCTGCACCAGGTTAAACTGGAGGAAAATGACACTAAACTCACAGAGCATGAATATCTGATTTCTGACCTAAAACTAACTTCACAGTGGTCTTTTGGTCTGGAAATTCCCACTAGAGGGTTTATGCCAGTTTAAATTCACAAATGGATCACAGCACAAGTAGTAAAAGGAGCTAATGCATCTAAATAGAGATTTTACATGGTAAATTTCACTACTTGTACATTTCAATCCTAGTAGTTTATGAGACACTTTGCTGACAGTCAAACATAGGCAAACTATAATCACCTGCTTTCTCCTTTTGATGGTGGGCAATATAGATTTCATGCTAAATGCTACTCCCATGGAGTCTATGATGTAGATCCTGTTCATTTAGCTCTTTTTTTGGATGTAGTTTGGTTCAGTTTTTTTTTTTCATTTCCCTGAGTATTGCACATTCTGACTTTGTAATACTTTGGTGACTTTGGTGGTAAGTCCACTACTGGGAAAATTGGCAGCTGTTGTCAATGCTTTCCACTTGTGAATACAATGAGAATTTATCCAGTCATGCATGTTTACAGAGTGGTGAACAAAAACCCACTCAGGCTTAGGGAGATCATACAGACTTCACTCAAAAAAGACAGAACTGTTTTCTTTACCAACCGATTACAGCAGGGACTAAAATGTTTAAAATATCCATAATGTTACTGTTGTGGAATTATAACCAGCAGTAGTCTTCAACGCTCATCTGCTGCACTCCAGACTGCAGACAATTAAAGTAGACATGTGAAGATAGAACATTTAATGACTTTGGTAAAGAGCAAATGAGAGCTAAAAGCCTAAAGACAGCAAGTGTTGGATTATTCTTCATCCTCAGGTAACTCCAACTGAATTCTAATGTCAGGCTGGAGGTGTATGTTGTAAACTGTTTCTTTACATTCAGCTCATGAATATTTTATGAGGTAAATATAAACAAAACTTCCAACAGAGTCAGGGAACACAGCCGGAATGGTACACACTCTCTTTGCATCTAGTTTTTTCCAGTGATTAAGGGGGGAGTTCGGGGAGGAATTGGGAAGTTTCATGCACACATGGACGCTGAGAGCAAAATATGTTTTTTTTTTCTTGTGTACAGGATCTGCTGCACACATTCTGTTACTCCAGCTTTAGTGACATTTCACACAGCTTTGTTTTAGTTGTAAGAATGTGAAGCGACTGGTACCAACAATTCAGTTAAGAATGTTCTGGAGTTTGGACCAAAGGATTACTCAACAAACATTGTGTGCATTTCCACTGCCTCGTGTGTGTGGAACATCAGAGCCTAACTGTCTGTGGGTGCAGGACTGAATACAGCAGGGCATCTTATCCTCCATGGGCTGTTAGATTCTTCAACTTCTTCATTTTCTGCAAGTATATTTAAATCACACAGACACTTTAAAAATTGAGAGATTCTAATGTGCTATCAGTGATTCTCAGAATGATTCACTGATTGTTGACCACCTGGACAGTCACATGTCATTACATATCCTAATTATTTTATCGTTTTTGTTATGTGAACTTGATCTTGGAAAAAAGGGGCAAATATTATAAGATTCTTTTTCTTCTTTCTGCTGCCTTTCATTTCATTTTATTTAAGTTTTTGATATACATATATATACTGTAATATATATATTTTTTTCTTTTTATATTTTTCTTTTGGTGTATTGTATATAAAATAGTTTCTTTGATTTTTAATGAAATTATTGAAAATAAAAATAAAAATGAAAAAAAAAATCTAAATATATAGGTTTTGTTGTCTTCTTAAATGGGCTTGTGTGATGTACTTGAGTTCAGTCAATGAACAATACTCAGGTTATGTCCAGCCTACAGGCAAAACTGACACAAATTCAATATTTTGTGCATATGTGACGCATATCTGATTTCTATGACGATTGGAATGGGACAAATTACCAGTGTATAAAGTACTTGGGGGCGAGAAATGAAGTAAAAGAAGCAGAAAATGACTTTAGTAAAAATGTATTTCACTGACAAGAAAAATACTTGAGTAAAAGTTATAAAACTACTCACAATAATTGGGAGAATCAAAGTAAAAGTACTTTTACACACTAAAAAAAAAAGAAGCACTGAATTTACTTGACCAAGTGATGTCAACTGGTTTCATTAAAACAAGTTGAGTAAAAGAAATCTGGTCATATTTAAATTTGTAATGTAACGAGGTGTAAAACTTGAAAGCAAAGAAGTAAAAGTATATTTTTTATGTTTTGAATGCAACAAAATAAAAGCAAAAGTTACAATTTAAAAATACTTGGTAAAATAAATCCTCAAAATAATTAACTGAGAACAGTAATGAATTAAATATACTTTGAGGATATCCTTAATCAAGCAACCTTTGAGGAGATAGAGTGTGAAGAATCAGAGAAGAACAAGTGCATAACCATGGCAGAGGTAGCCAAGGCAGTCAAAACGCTCCTCAGTGGCAGGGACCCAGGGGTGGACAAGCATTGCCCGGAGACACTGAAAGCTCTGGATTTTGTGGGGGTCTCATGGTTGAAACATCTCTTCAATGTTGCATAAAGAACTTGGACAACGCTTGCTGAGCGGCAGACCAGAATAGTGGTTTTAAAAAGGGGGACCAGAGAGTGTGCTCCAACTATTGTGGGATCATACTCCTTAACTTTACAGGGAGATATAACTCCATGGGACTGGAAGGGAGGCTCTGACCGATTGTTGAGTTAGTTGAATTTGTGCTAAATCATCCAAGAGTGTTTTATAAAAAAGAATTCATTCAGCATTTATGTCATTTTCAAAGTTTTCTAAAAAATAGTTTTGCAATCTTGTCTCGTGTCATGAGCTAAATGTATTACACCACTACACAGTACATAACCCTTAGAACCACTGCTGGCAGCTCTTAAGGAGCAAGTAAAGGCAGATAATCAATACATTTCTACAGGATTTACTCCTTCTTGATTTGATCCCCTCAGAAGCTTTAGCTGTCACTGGAACTCCCCTGTGTGCTGTCTGACCGCACCATCTCCCAGTCTAAGAAAGGTTTGAAATATCTAAAATCATAGGTTTTCCACAAGATTAATAATTAAATTCAACGACAATATTACCGCAGACTTTAATTTGTACTGAATCCAAGGCTAATAACAGTGTGAATGACTTTCATGTGGCAATAAATAATTAGTCTTTGTTCTGAACGGATTGAAGTAGCAGGGAGGTGGCTTTATGTGTTGCTTTTTCTGTTGTTACAAGTCTGTGCCACACTGTTTTCAGTTCAGGGCTGTTGAGTTAGTTTTGGCATTTAATGACAGTATTGTTATAGTTGGCACGTAATGACTTATTAGCTCCATAAATTACCCTGTGGATGTTTTCGGAAAAATGTAAATCCAAAAAGCTGTTTGTCATAGCTGATTATTAACGCTGACTGACATTTTGTCAAATCTGATTATTTTTTAACACACACATGCTGCAAGCTTCATTTGGCACAGCTACTTACAGATACTACAAACTACAATGTAACAAGTCCTTTATTTAATAAATATATATATATATATATATATATATATACAGAATAGATTAACTGTTATGGAAGTTGTACAAGACCTATAATGAGCAATTAGTTCCATAAAGTGTCACTTTAAAGCACAAACAGCATTTTATCAACCCAGCATATGCTTTTACATACAGTTTAGTGAAAAAACTGGTTATGTAGATAGTAGAAAATAGTATTAAGGGATCTTCCAGTTGAGCGGTGTATTTAAGTTCTTTGTAAGCTATGTAAAGAAAAAGCACATGGAAAATGAGCACCTGAAGATCAACAGTTATTGCAACATTTCCTCTCCCACTGCATTATGTAGATTGTCAGAGATGTTAAAGGGGAAATATCATGTGAAATCAACTATTTTCAGCTTCATATCATGTTATAACATCATAACATCACGTTATAACATGCAAGTCTGCTGAGCTCGTCACACTGACTATTTCTCAGTCTAGTCCTTTTTGGAATAAAAAAGGCATTTGAGTAAATAGAATTTTGAATGCCGAAGTCTACCGTCATTTTAATCTTCCCATGAATGACACGGTTCTTAAAAAATAGTTGGACTTCAATGTTGTAACACTCAGACGAAGAAAAATTGTTATATTTGTGCAAGCCACTTTACAGATTATAGTCAATAAAAGACAATACAATTCAAACACTCAGAAGGACACAAACACTGTTGCCGTCTGCCCAGGTAAGCTGAAAAACAACTCATGTTTTGTTTGGTCTATCTGTGATCTACGGTTAGCATTCATAACTTATATTATGATCTGTGTTCTTAAGTTGGCTTACACCACATTTTAGTAATAAATAAATTAGCTTAACAGTGATGTGTGTGTATGTGAGGAGATACTGTATCTCACCAAGCTGAAACCTTGCCTCTGTAATCCCTCTGGTTCTTCAGAAAACATATTTTCTAGGTCCGACTTTAGATCATTCAAGTAAGATTCCACTGTATCCTGAATGGCATTTTGAACCGACTGTAATGCAAAGTCTAATTTATTTTTGATTTATACAAACTGACTGCATTTTCACAACAACTGGAGGTGACACAGTTACTAGATTTTGGTATGGAATTGAACTATATACCTGAGAAACATAATACTGGCCCTTTGCTGTTCAAACTGGTCAGCAGTGTTGAGACAAAGCCTCAAGCAGGAAGACATATAGAGACATTTCACACCAAAACACATCCATCTCAGGAACACATAACCCATCTCTTTGTTGAGCAGTATGATGTCAGGACATTCTCATGGTGTTTGTACTTTCAGATAATTGTGTAAACAAAGGAACATGAAACATTCGGGTATCTGGAATTTGGATTCAAGGATGAACCAGAGTTGTGGAGAACATTTTTTTTTCTGATATCTAACCAGTCATGAGCTTCCAAACTCATGACATTATCATCTGACCTTTTACAAGTGTTTAAAGGAATAGTGATCATGGTGTATAGAAGAAAAAAAAAACTTAATTTTCTGTCCCTAATTGTCTCTTGCAATTAGCTTAACTGACCAAAAACATGAAAAAATGGCTCTGTTTGTTTTTTAAAGTGTATGTAAACCTCTTAATTGTAACTGTATATGCATTGTCAATTAAAAGATTTTAAACAACTCCTTGGAACCAGCAGACAATCATATACCTCTTATTGAACTGCTTTGTTTGGAGCAGAAGAATCGGGTTGTAAATGTTTTAATACATATTGTTCATGAAGGACCTGTGATGACTGCAGTGTTAAACTGCTCAATAATGCCCGTGTTTAAGTATTTAAAGTTTATAATAGTAAACGGTTGTGCACCTTAATCATTCTGGTCAAACAAAAATATTACCTTTATTTGTTCAAAAAACCATTTATAATCAGCCAATTTCTTAAAACATTTTGTTGCAGATTTTTATACATTTACCTGCAGAAAATTTATTTTAAGATAAAATTACAGGTGTTTTTGTTACAATTTAAAAAAAAATTAAAACTTATCAGGTTTTTATCAGAATCAAAAGGGTTAACATTCTCATCTACCAGCTTCCATGTTCTTGAACAAAAAAATGATGTGTTGGTCGTCATGTGAAGCTCTGCGCTGATACGGCTTCTTTAAATTCAAAGGTGAATTTTATGTTGATGTGTAGAGCATGCCTCATGCTTTAATGAAGGTGTGTGGAAACTTTCAGGCACGCTGTGTCTCAGGACACCCCCAATCAGTGATTTAACAGTGTGGAAAACACCGTCACACTACATTTGTCTGCAGCGCTCAAACATTTTTTTTCCCCCCTCCTTTGTTTCCCTATGCAGTTTTTCTTTTAATCCCCCAGCTACACGCACAGTAAGTGTGAAAGACCAGTCACTCTGGAGTTCACAGGGAAACAAGACTGATGCTTCAGAGTCAAACATTTTGAGCTGGAAGAAGCCAGACTTGACTGCTTTTCAGTCCTCTCTCATCCAACAAGGCATTAGTTGTGATGAAAAAATAAATAAATAAAAAAAAACAGCCTGGATAAACTTGGGAAATAAAACATCTCCTCTATCATTCTGTCTCCTCCTATAGAGCATCTCTTTACCCACCGACACAACAGACTGGCAGGGGCTGTTGTGTTTGCATCTCCTCCAACTGAGAACAATCTGGGCTAAAAAGCAGGTAGTCTGAAATCTGACAAAGGCGCCATTCTCCCCGGGGCAAAAACGACGGAAAGTGGCAGTTTGCATGTTTGCCTCGTCCCTATAAATGTTCCCCTCTGCATGCAGCCATTTGTGGAGCCCGTGGCTCTGCCAGGGCCCACAGCTGCGCGGGATAATGAGGGAAGAGCACGCCGCACAGGACAGTGGGGAGCAGCTTGTTAGCATAGCGCTCTGCCCAAGAAGGTGGTGCCATGTTTCTGTTGCACTTTAATTGGAGGATCCAGTCAGCTTGTTTGTCTTGACAGGACAGAATGTCAGTGACTTTTAGGCTCGCGCCGCCGACAACACACTGCCATCCACAAATTAACAGCCAGGGCACGAGCGGCTTGGTGCTGCCAGCTCGCATAAGGTTTGACATTCAGTCATCAGCTGAGAGGAAGTTCCTGTCAGCTCTCTGGGAGAAATGTCCTCGTAATTAATTAAAGTGGAGGAAAGAAATACTACTACTTTACCTGTCTTTCATGTTACACGTGTCAAACTGAAGCTCATTATAGTTTCCCAGCAATCCTTGCTGCACGTGAGTGAGATTCAGCAGCTGGTTGTTGATGGATATGAGCTGCATGCAGCCCTGGAAGGAAGGAGCCTGACAGTCCATGGGAGGACAGCCTGGACAGAAGTGACACCAAAAAACAACCTTCAGTTTTGCTCTTCTTTAGTCACAGAAAGCAGTCACTGACAAAGTGGGAGCTGAGGAGAAAGATAACTAAACACAGTGGGAAGAGTAACTCACTCACCTCCAAAGTAGAAGCTGCCTTTGGATTCCACTTGGTCCCACAGTTCGATTTTGGAGGAAGGCTCACCGTCCACCGTCAAACTGATCTGTAAACTCCTGCTGGAGAGGCTGACAGAGTGCCACAGTCCATCGCTGACTCTACGACCTGCACAACATTTCACACTGGTTTATACAGTATACTGAAACTGTTTATAACCAGGATGTTGGACAGTAACTTTGTAGTTGGTTTAAAATATTAGTTACAGACGATCACTAAATTGAGCTGATTCCTCGCATTTTTAAACGACATGAGGCATACATCCAACACACATTTAGGGCCTGATCTAGTAAAGGTTTTCATGTATAAATACGTGCAAACTTGATTGTGTGCGCAAAGCTGATTAACTAACGACATGCACCAATGGATTGCATCTGTCAAATGAGCCTTCATAAAGATGCAGCATCTATGCAACTCCACTCTCCCAAATTCTCCATACTGACAGCCAGTAGAACACTCAAAGGCCTCAAATCAATATAATCCACATGTTTGGACTACCTTTCCAACCAACCAGGCTACTCAAAGTGCTTAACACAATCTGTGTCCTCATTTACCCATCTACACACATCCATACACACATGGTCACACAAATATCTTTTAGTGTTAACATTGTTTAATTCCAAAAACTAAAGCAGCCGTCAAGCATCAAATTTAGGCACAGCACTTGGCTACTATTAGTTTAGACCAATCAGCAGCCACAAATATGCATCTGTAATGATTGACAAAAAACCTGACAAGTTCTAGAGACCTGAGAGTGGAATATAAGGGGGTAGGTTAGAGGAACATAATAAACAGGAGAGAGTGGGTCGGGCATGGAGAAGAGCTGAAGAGCAGAAAGCTGCAGAGGTCAACAGACAAACACTGGGAACACGAGTAAATACAAGTAATATGACACACAAGACTACTAATATATAAAAACACAGTTTTAGATTGTTGATTTTTCTAGAGATTTAGGTTTAAAACAGTCCATCTTTTTCACCCTTACTTGATGCTACATAAACTGGTCACGTGTAAAACATGGTAACATGTGACATACTCTGTGTAAAACATATTATATATTTCCCATATGTATTTTGAACAAAAACAATGTCACTTAACATGAGAAATCTGAAGCTTCTGGTGTTGCTGGATGGCAGTTACATCTCTTTATACTGTGTAATTATCTTAATGATGACTCACGTTACTTTGTATGTTAAAAACTGCATGGTGGCAGAAGCTTTAAAGAATCTTTCTATCATGACTGAAAAGCACACATAATATTAATATTGTTAATGTTTAAATGATAAAAAACAGTAAAAAATACAATGTAATCATTAATAGCTAAATAAAATTAACTATGTTAATGCACAAAGCCATTTATTTTAGATTTTCTTTAGTATGAAGTAATCAAGCTTAAGATAGTTTGATATATTAAATATTTTATAATCTTATTTTCGTTTGAAAGATGATACTGAAACCATTTTCTACATACTCTGGTAGATAATTATAGTCAACAGTTTCCTTCAGTGATTCATCCTGAGCTCAGAATGAATCAGTGTGTAAAAGCTGTTTATTTGCAACTACAGGTCAAGCTACTTTCTGTGTTTAAAACATACTGTATCATGCTTTGTTGCACAGTTAAATAAATCATAAACAGTTAAACAGGTTTAATCTTTATTTTATTTTTTCAGACCTGGAAAAAAAAATATATATATTTTTTTTTAGTTTTGCAAACTGGTTGCACAGACCAGCTCGTCTTTATGCTGCCTCTGGCTGTTCATCGATCACTGATGCAGTCGGATATGTCCTGCACAAACCTGAGCTTTCAGAAATGAAGCAGGCAGTGCAGAACCAAAAAAGGAATGGAGCAAAACTCAGCTGCATTGGCTTAGATTGCAATGCATGTACTGGGAAATAACATGTTAGTTGCATGTTAAATGTCCATCTTTAATAATCATCTTTTTTCTAATAGCTTATATTAGTGTTCCCCAACCCTGGTCCTCAAGTCCCACTATCCAGCATATTTTACTTGTTTCCCTGCTATTCAGCAGGTCTTCAGAAGATTGTTAATCACTCATTCAGTCAAACCAGGTGTGTCAAATCAGGGAAGCATCTAAACATGCAGGAAAGGAGTCCTTGAGGACTAGGGTTAGGAATCACTGCTTTAATAAATGCTATTTGACTTATTATTTACAAATAAATGGCAAAAAATCAATGGCTTCCAGAGGCAACACTAAAAAACATAAAACTAAGTCAATTTTATATTTTGAAAATGGCTCATCAAACTCAGATAAGCTCTTGAGGTGTTGGTCAACATTTAAAGCAGTGATTTTTAGATGTTTCCCTGGTTTGACACACCTGGTTTGAATGAATGAGTGATTAACAATCTTCTGGAAAAAAATCAAATTGAAGCCAACTAGACGACGCACAGTCACGTGGTCATTCGGCATTCGTTTTCACACACACACCTTTAACAACCCTTGAGTGGTACACGTCACTGCATGGGGTTTCTTCCCATTGGAGTCTACAACGTGGAAAATAGACTCGTCACCTGACATTTGTCCACAAATCTGTAGCGGTTAAAGCTCCACAGTTTTTATCAAACACATTCCTCCATGCACAATGTCTGTTTTATCTCCAGGCATGGGTTTCTGGCTTTTTGAATATCTTTATAAATGTTTGTTTTATTGTACAGTCAGCTTCTGGAAGCAAGCAAGCGAGTAGTTGAAGCAAAATCCTTTGTCTGAGCGCTATAAACAAACACTCCCATGAAATTCTGACCAAGTTCTTATGTGGAGGGGGGTAAAATGGTAAAAAAACTGGTTAATGGCCTGAACTTAAATAGCTCCTTATCAAATCCATTTGGACCCCAAGGTGCTTTAAACTTCACCCATTCACACACTGATGGTGGCAAGCTACAGCCACAACTGCCCTGGGGCACACTGACAGAGGCATCAGTGAAAAGTTCTGCCGGCGGGTTGTGACAAAAGAGTCGACGCAGAGAAAATGGTGACATAATTTTTGTCATGAAACTGTGACAATCTGAGCCGATTTCAGCAGTTCGGAGGGAGTGTGAAGTTGACTTAAGACTGACACTTAAGATTTAGTCTTACACATTGAGAAGAAAGAAGATTTTTTTTAACACTTAAGTCTATTCAAGAAGTAAATACGGGCCCTGATCTCTTTGTGAATTATTTTTTTTTCCCACTACATGTATTAAATGTGTGACAAACAACTCCCTGTTATCATCTTCAACACATAATGAATGAACTCACAATGACTCTTTTTGTGATTAACTAAATTCTTTGCCTCATCATTGATCTTCCCTCATTAATGAATTTGTTGTTTAATCCTGGCCACACAAACCAGATGTCAACACTTCATCACATCATTGAGAAGCAAAGCTGGCCTATCTTTTCACACATCGACCGTTACGGCTCCATTACTACCTCACTTTCTGGCACAAAGGCACATCAGAGATGGGTTGGCTTCAACTCCCCTCATTGCCTTGATCCTTTCAAAATATCACGAGTTGAAGTGTTCTGTGAAAGAGCCTTGAGTGTATTAACATGAGCTCCTCCCACCACAGCTCACACATAATCATCTTGGAGCTTCAGAAAATTTCGGCTCATCTTCAAAGAGATGCAGCCTTTAAGAGAACAATCCCACCAGCTGGGAGTTCAGATTATGCAGTCACGCCTCTGTTCTAATTCAATCTGATTCAATCTTGCCTCTCGGGCTCCTAGGGGACAGGCGGGTCTTGTCCAATGCACCCTGAGAGTTTGTTCTGGTCTTCTAAAATCTCATCTGTCCAGACTCTTGAAAAACTCAAAAATTTCCACTGACGCCTGTCGCTAATGGCACAGCTTTTATTCTGAAAGACTGAGAGCCTGAGGCGTTTTTTTTTTCTCTCTCTCTCTGCATCGCCTGTTTCAGTGAATCAGCCATGCAGCCATGAGGGAATGCTGCTGAGCATTAATCCAGACGTCCCGTCACCCTCTCAGGTCAGATACATCTCATTTGGTGCTGACCAGCCCTGAAGGGTCGGTCAAAGTCACACATCCAATCAGACCACTGCTTGCTCAATAAGGAGCATGGAACATTTGCATATTTCTTTGTCTGAACAGATGTTTTCAAATCATCCATCTGTCAGAAAATAGTCACTTTCACATCACTAAAGTTTCCGAGCTGCAGAGGCAGCAGATGAATGTCCTTCACGACAGCTGCAGAGAGGTGAAGGAAGCACAAACTCATATTGGATCTTGTTACCTTCCACTTTGCCCCAGTGCTTTGCAACGCCACCCATCAGTGCAGCTGTTTTATTGTTGAACTGAAAACTGGTCAAATTTGGAAAAAGACGTACATGAAATGTAACGATGCAGCCAAGCCTTGAGGCTCAGTTTAACGAGCTCGACTCAGATTGTGGTTCTGTTGTAACACAAAATGTGCTGGAAAAGGTGAGAATGACATTTTTTCACAGCTCTCCTGTTTTCAGAGCCTCAGAGCTTGGGAGGAAAGAAAAGACAAGATATTTCAGCACTAAATTCACCTTAAAAAACTATAAAAGGGAGAAGGATCTAAACACTAGCTAAAAGCTTCAGAACACAAACTAAATCCAACAGAACACAAGCTAAATATAGCTGAACACATGCTAAAAGCAGCACAATACAGGCTAAAAGCAGCAGAACACAAGCAAAAAGCTTCAGAACACATGCTAAGTGTATCTGAACTAACCATAAAAGCAGCAGAAGACTGGGTAAAAGCAACAGAACACAGGCTAAAGGCAGCAGAACACAAAGCTAAATGCAACCTAACCAGGCTAAAGGCAGCAGAACACAAAGCTAAATGCAACCTAACCAGGCTAAAAGCAGCAGAAAGCTCAATGCAACCTAACCAGGCTAAAGGCAGCAGAACACAAAGCTCAATGCAACCTAACCAGGCTAAAGGCAGCAGAACACAAAGCTCAATGCAACCTAACCAGGCTAAAGGCAACAGAACACAATGCTAAATGCAACCTAACCAGGTTAAAGGCAGGAGAACACAAAGCTAAATGCAACCTAACCAGGCTAAAGGCAGCAGAACACAAAGCTCAATGCAACCTAACCAGGCTAAAGGCAACAGAACACAAAGCTCAATGCAACCTAACCAGGCTAAAGGCAGCAGAACACAAAGCTCAATGCAACCTAAACAGGCTAAAGGCAGCAGAACACAAAGCTAAATGCAACCTAACCAGGCTAAACACAGCAGAACACAAAGCTAAATGCAACCTAACCAGGCTGAAGGCAGCAGAACACAAAGCTAAATGCAACTTACCACAGGCTAAAGGCAGCAGAACACAAAGCTAAATGCAACTTACCACAGGCTAAAGGCAGCAGAACACAAAGCTCAATGCAACCTAACCAGGTTAAAGGCAACAAAACACAAAGCTAAATGCAACCTAACCAGGCTAAAGGCAGCAGAACACAAAGCTAAATGCAACTTACCACAGGCTAAAGGCAGCAGAACA
>JAUBOC010000160.1:18619583-18632148 GCA_032275365.1 Anablepsoides cearensis | reverse complement strand
AGCTGGATATGGGCACCAGTGACCCACGTGACCCTAAAAAAGGAATAAGCGTGTACAGAAAATGGATGGATGGATGGATGTTTTGTAGTATTTGGGATGAGGTAGCATGCATCATTGTTTGATGCTTCTGCTGGTGGGTGGGAGTTTTGTTATAAATTGGGGTTGTTTTTATATATATATTAATTTGGTTTCAAGGAGAATTGGGTTTGCATCTACCCTGTATTTTCAGACATATGCAGTTGTTGTGCTTCCTTCTTTTTTCTTACATTCATAGCCTATTTTTCTTCTGTAATTTACTTATCCTGAGGGTGCAGGTTTGAGCCTGAATAGCGTCAGGAATGGCATCCGGCATAAATTAATAACTAGAATCTTTTGTTTGAGTTTGCTTGCTGTGACGACCCCTGCAGAACAGAGCAGCCAAAAGAAAAACAACTATATTTTACTTGCAAGAGACCCATTATTGAAATGTAGAACACACCAGACTGAAGCGGACCTGGGTTGGACAGATGTATCCATTTCCTTTTTGAAGACATTGCTGCTCTTATACGTAAAAATGTTCCCTTTGTTCATGTTAAAACCATTTCTGATTCTGCTGACATGAGAGTGGCTCTTGTGAATATATCTGATCCCAGTTGGGATAATTACTTTTTTTAACGCTGCTGAATTTGACTATTAATGATTTGATGGGAGGGTGGACCCTTTTCCCAGACAGATCCTCCTCCTCTTCTGCTCTTCATTCAAAGTTGACTAAGGTGATCAAAATGACGAAAGAGTTTAATGTTGTGAATCCATACCATTGTTAAAATCCAGAGAAGAAGAAAAGCTTTTTTGGCCACATATTCTTATTACTTTTGTTTTCGTTTATCATTATTTTTTATCAGTTAGTGGGCTGCTTTCATCAGTTTCAGATTATAAATATGATTCTGTTGTGGTTTTAGACCATGCTTTGGTCTTCCTGATTTTTTTTCTGATACAAGACCACTGTGATGTTTGAATATACGCGTACTACTTAGTATTTTACCAAGTCTAACACCTAAAAAGCTGTAGATGTACATCCAGTGATTACTTTTCTGAGAGTTTGACTGAAATCCACGCAGTTGAAAAATATAACATGTTCAGTTACTCTGATATGTGTAGAGGACAAGGCAACATAAACAGAATTAAGACTTGAATGTTAATTCAATTCAATTCAATTCAATTCAAAAATACTTTATTTATCCCAGAGGGAAATTAGGTAAATGTAAGAACCAACAAATACTCTGCGGCTAGGCTAAGCCTCTGTCATTTACTCAGTCGTGGATCCCCCAGGCAGGGAGTTTCAGCTGCTTATCTACACTTTCTTCCAGTTCGGGCCACTCCTTAGAGGCAAGTTGTCACGTCGATTGGAGTTTCTCCCTACCAACAATCCTACGATCTGGTGAGAAATAATTATGAGTTGTGAATGAATTTAAGGTGTATGTTACTAAACGTATCACAAGAGTACACCTTGGTTGAAATGACCATTACATGAGCCACTCAAAACCAAACTGTGCATTACTAAGTCACATTGCCTTCACTATAAATAAAGCAGACATGGGCATCGCAGGTGACAACAATCAGGTAAATTGTGAGACAAAATCCTGAGCCTTTCATTAACAAATTGTTTCAACATTACATAAAAACATTTTATTTTATCTGACAAAGATCTATTTTACCTAATCTAAAAGCATTACATAAGTCCTACAATAATTAAAAAGTTTTTTTTATTAAATTCTCAGTAACTTTTTTTAAGATGAAGGAAGCAAAAGAAACAAGAACAAGACTTTTTCTTGCTTAATGATGTCATTTGATGAACGTTTGAACTGTGGAAACAAAAACATGGCTTCCAGCTGCAGCTTTTTATTCAATGCAACATTTACATTTAATCTTAATTGGCTGTCGTCTGCAGTCAGACCCGAGCGGTTCTGCCTGCTGAGGTCAGACTCATATCGGCCCCGCAGCCCGGGGACTTGTGGCAGCAATCACAGCTCTCAGACTCTCAGTGTGATTTCCCTCCCATCAGCCTCGGGGAAATGGTCCCATTGAAATTCCATTACAGCTTCCATCATTCCATCTCCTCCACCTCTGCCTCTGTTGTCAATAAAAGGCCTTTAATGCAACAGTTAACGGCAGCGGGTGCCTCAGATGAGATGTGGCTTGTGGCTTCTTGGTGGACCCAACTGATTGGAGTGGGAGGAGACCCTCTAAATGCACTCAGACTTAATCACATGGTTGCTCATACTGCAATGAATGAATTGATTGTTTATTCACATCCTCACGTCTGACAATCTTCATTTAAATCGGGACAATCAAAAGTTGTCAAAGCAAAACAAAACAAAACAAAAAAAAGTAATCCAAGCAGCAGATATCTCACTGGATTTGAGTTTAGCGCCACCATCAGGTCAACATTTAAATTTACAAAACAAGATGCTATTAGCTGCCAGAATATAAAACTGAGGAGAAGAAGATGGTGATAAATTATACTTTTGGCTATGTGTGTGTTTCTTTGTTTGTACCATCTTATGAATCAGTGGACATATTTTACTGAATCTTGCAGAAAGTAATAAATAGATTAACTTTTGTAAATAGTAAATGGATTGTACTAATATAGTGCCTTTCTGTCCAACCAGGATACTTTTTGCACTACAATCTGTGCTCTCATTTACACATTCACACACATTCATTCAACACTCTACTAGATCAGTTTAGTTAATACAGATATGTGACATGGGACACTTCAACATGTGACTGAGTAGTGGTGGATTTAAACTGCCAACGCTTGCATTGGAGGAATGCCTACCCAAAATCGACAGTTTTGAGCTTTAAATGTGATAATGTCATTCACTCATCAAAAAAAGACCCAAAATGTTGCTTTGACTCCCGCTCCACAGAGCACCCCTCCCCCAAAGCATTGTTGTGAAGACGTGCTGAAATGGAAGTGTTGGAAATAGTAGAGAGGTTCTTAAAGAGGAAGAGGTTGTTTTCAAGGTGTACTAATAAACCAATCACAGTTGTCCTGTTGGTCTGAAGGTTGTTGATTGAGTCACACAGTCAGGGACTGAATCTTTGTCCTTTATCTTAAACATTAAAACTCGACTGAATCACAAGGGAAAAGGTTCCAGTAAAAAAATGTGTTGAAAGCTGATAACTGGCTTCAAGGAGGTTAGAAAATGTCATTATTGCATGAATGAATGATTCAACCTTCACACTATTGCTTTTCTGTTTAATATTGTTTGATTTGTTTGCTTTCATTTTTGTTTCAGCCATTTACTTTTCAAAACATTTAGCTCATATAGGAGATAGGAGTTCTGGCTTTTGGAATTTGTGACATTTAAACCTTGATAAATAAACAGGTATTTTTTCAAATATTTTGTTATTTAAAAAATATATAAAAAAAACTCTTCTATTCCTTGAACAAAAAATGTATTCTTTGAAATCAGCTTTAGTTACTTGCTCTCTTTTTGTCTTCCTATGCTACTTTTAGATTTTAGTTTGTTACTTTTAGCATTTATCAGCTATTTTATTTTTTTACATTTTTGCTAACATTTTGGTTCTTTTAGATAACCTTCTGATACTCTTCCACTTTTATAGTTTTTCTAACATTCTGATATTTTTTAGCTAACCTTTTTGCTACCAATGACTTCTAGATTATCTTTTACTATTTTGGGTTAACAGTTTTCTTCCTTTTGGCTACTCCTCTTGTCAGGGATAGCCACAGAGAGGCACAAGTGCTTTACCTTTCCCACCCACGTTTTTGATGTAATGGTGTCTCTGCAAAATGGCGAGCTACCAATTACAGGCTTGTCTTCTCTAACCTCTGCCCCACCACTGCCATGGATTAATGTTAACAACATTCAAGCAAAATCAAGTAAAGATGGACATTTTTAACATGGTAATCAAAATTTACACATTGCTATTTTTTACCCAATGTGCCATTAGCAAACCTGCTAATTATCACACACATAGCTGCATCACCCCCAGTGTCAGACACATTTGTTTAGATTAGCCTTTAAGAAGGTGAAAAACAGAGGTGGAGCAAATTTAAAGCTCAGGGTTTATGGAGCCAATATGTGATCAATAAATTTCATAGTGACTGTGACAGTTTCAATCTGCGAAGAGGCGGAGTGTGAAGAGACGTGTGGAGGGCAGAGGCTTGTTTTATGCTGTAAAACTGACTGCTCTGAAAAAAGAGAGCTGTTTCTCTCTCTCCGTGTTCTACTTGACCAGAAAGACATTTCATTAAAGCATCAATTGTTCTTTGAGACAACTTACACTAACCTCAAGTCAAAAGGCGGAGGGATTTACTTAAAAAGGTGTTTCTTGTTACAGACAGCTTCAGGCTTGAAGGAATTGTTAGGATAAACGTCAAAGTCTTTGGGAGTGATAGAGGTGATAGTTTTCACATCATAATCGGATATGTTAAAGTGAGTAAATACTTAGGGGGTTATTAATCACTGGCAGTCTGAAAGATTTATTCTGTGATGTGTAAGGTGATTAAAAGTTACATGGATTTTTGTTGGATTTTGGTGCATCTTACAGCTCTTAGAATAATAAGAAAAACTAGAGCTTTTCTGAAGAAATTTTAAATAGTATCATTAGCTGTGTTTCCACTACAAATGTGCGTAAAACTTTGTCGATATTCTGTTATTGTCAAAAAAACACAGTTTTGCAATCCCTGCGTTTCCATTAAGTAAAAAATGCTATTAAAGTCACGCGTGAATACGCTTGTTCTCGCGATAGGTCGTTACAAACATGGTGGCAATGGATGTAAACAATCATGTTACCACGACACTGGTGATCAACTTTGGCGTCTTATCGAGGCTTTCGAGCGACAAGCCCCTTATACTTGGGGAGATATGAATGTGGCGTTTTTGGGAAATTGTAGTCTGTGAGTTTACTACTTTCTTTTACAACTTCGGTGATTTTACTACTATTTATTTTACTTCCTGTTGTCGTCTTTTTCGCCAGTAGAAACAACTGGTTCTTGATCACGTGACTCCTGTAATGCAAAAAAAAAAAGTGTTTCCATTGCAGTTTTGCGAAATACACCAATTTTTATACGGCCGAAAAACCACCTCATCCTAGCGCAAAACCATTTTGTCGAAAAACGTAAGTTTTTTCAAAATTGACGTGTTTCCATTGAGCAAATTTATTTTCGAAATTCTAATGTGCGCATTTTCATGGTCAATGGAAACACAGCTAATGACTCTCAGTTACTACCAAACCAAATTTTGTTCAATATCTGTCAAATTAACTGAGTTAAAGACATCCAATAATTATTTTCTGAAAGTTTCATATAAGCCTGTTCTGTTGTTCATGAGGCATTTTGACCGGTTGAGTTGACTCCAAACAGGCAGTGTTAAAATTGAAATCTGTAAAAATGGAATTGTGTGATGGGGATCAGTCTCAACTGCTAAAACACTAAATGTTCTGTCATTTTTGAGTTGACTTAGTTATAATTATTCTTGCGTTGTAAAGGTTAGCTTGATCTGGCAGCCATCTTCAATTGTTTTGAGTTCAATAGTTTCATATCTAATAAATACTTGTTGCTAGTTTTGTTAAAGTTGCTCATTGTTTCATAAGATATTTTGGAACAGACAGAAAACTGCACATATAGTCAAAAGCATTATTTCTTGGCCTTACCCTTTTGGAAGCGAGTGATATAAAAATATAAAACTGAACAGAAACAGAACCAACCAAAGGTTAGCAAGTCACTGTATGAGACCACCCTTTTCTTTACATTGGAAGGCTCTTGTTGGTTTACCTCTGATGTCCGTCTCTCCAGAGACTCTGGTCTGTTACAGAACAACACATTACTGAAAGACCATCCCCTGGAATTACACTCAGCTGCAGTATATGACTGCTAAATTAAATCGTTAACAGTGGGATTTTTGTCCTCCAGCTCTATCGCCCACTTCCTCCCGCTCGCCTACACATGAGCTCATTCTGTATTTTTCCTCTTTTCTCATATCATTACATCAGTTTCTCTTTGTAGAAGAGATGTGCTGTACTGTGTGAGAAGCTGCAGAAGGCAAAGGGCTGGTTCACATTTCTGAGATTTTAAAGGATTTAAATAATTTCACGAAGAGAAGCAACAACCAATGACACAATTTATATCAAGTTAAAGTCATTTGGACAGACTCATTTTGGGTCTGAAACAAGCTCACCAACAGTACCTGAGCACTCTGTACAGTTACTAATCATAGATATGTTATATGCTTCTTCTCTGGCACCTCTGACATGTGTCTGTTTTTGGACATTTTCATCCGTCCATCCATCCGTTTTCTGTTGCTAATCTGGAATCGGGTCACGGTGGCAGCAGCTTAAGCAGAGAGACCCAGACTTCCCTCTCCCCAGCCACTTGGGCCAGCTCCTCTAGGGGAATCCCAAGGTGTTCCCAGGCCAGCCGAGAAACACAGTCCCTCCAGCGTGTCCTGGGTCTTCCTCTGGTTCTCCTCCCAGTGGGACGTGCCCGGAACACCTCACCAGGGAGGCATCCAGGAGGCATCCTAACCAGATGTGGAGGAGCAGCAGCTCTATTCTGAGTCCCTCCTGGATGACTGAGCTTCTCACCTTATCTCTAAGGGAGAGCCCAGACACCCTGCAGAGGAAACTCATTTTGGCCGCTTGTATCTGCGATCTCGTTTTTTTGGTCACTACACAAAGCTCATGACCATAGATGAGGGTAGGAACGTAGACCAACCCCCTTCTGGCTCAGCTCTCGCTTAACCACAACAGACCGGTACAACGCCCGCATCACTTTAAATGCAGCACCAATCTGCCTGTCGATATCCCGCTCCACTCGACCTTCTCCCCGACCAGGAGAAAGCAATCTACCCGTTTCCGGCTCAAGACCATGGTTTTGGATCTGGAGGCACTGATCCTCATCCCGGCCTTTTCATGTTCTTTATAAATGTTTCATCCAGGCCAGGTATGTTTCCTCCTCTAGAATCTCAACTATCCATCGTTTTGCCA
This sequence comes from Anablepsoides cearensis, assembly GCA_032275365.1. Classification (NCBI taxonomy): domain Eukaryota; kingdom Metazoa; phylum Chordata; class Actinopteri; order Cyprinodontiformes; family Rivulidae; genus Anablepsoides; species Anablepsoides cearensis. Next base: position 18,625,155 of record JAUBOC010000160.1, on the reverse strand, counting down.
CAAATCTGATATGAAACCAGCACCACACTTTGCAACAGACAGACTCCTTTGTGCACAATGTCTGTGTTATCTCCTCCGAGATATTTGTGGCCATTTCACTACCTTGATGAGAGTCTGGAAGAGTCATTTAGATGATCCCACTTTCTCAGTTCTTTGGTCACCTGCTCCTCAAAACTGTCCAAGTTGTTTGGATGTACAAAAGTCAGCTTCAGGAAGAGGAACAGTTAAGCAAAATGCCACCATTGTTGTCTGAGCGCTTTTCTGCATATCAAACATGCCCATGAACTTCTGACCAATCACACAATACTTGGCGCATTTGCCTGTGAAAAAAGGTCGGCCAGGCCTTGTGTCAAGAAGGGGTGGCTGAAGCTGCTCTGATGACAAAATATCACAATTTACATCATGAAACTATTCCAGTGAGTATGTAGGGCCCTTAACTGTTCACTCAGAGTTCTTTATGAAAAATGTAGGGTCTCTGGCCAACTGAATAAATTTCACCGATTTTTAAGTTTGTACTTCAGTACAGGTATTTTCATATGGGAAATATAGCCAGAATGCCCCATCTGTAATTCAAATTTTCAACATGTCTACTACTTTACCTTCCTGTGCTTCTGTTTAAACCTCTCTCTTCTCCATAGTTAGTTCAAAACTCAGTTGCAAGACTTTTCACCAGGTCTTGGTTTCACTCTCATATCACTCCTGTGCTTTGCTCTCTACACTGGCGCCAATAGTTATTGCCAAGTTTCAAACATACGTAGCTCAAACTCACTCAGACAGTGCTTTAAGAATGTATTAGGGATGAATCTCAGCTACTACTCCACCAAATTGATGCTCAGTATCTGTAAAATTGAGTTAATTAGTTTTTGTATTTTGTACATCTGTTATGGCTGTGGCAACCATCTTTGAATGTGATTGTCTCCTCCAATATTCATCCAGTGATTACTTTGAGAATTTTAGTCAAAGAGATATTTTGCAAACAGAACTTTCACACATAAGCATACACAGAGAAAAATATTTTCACTCTGCCTTAACCTTTGGTGACGAAAAAACAATAAAAAACACAGGAAATAAAACAAAATTTACAGTGGAGCATATTCAATGAATTTAGTTTCATTATCTTAAATACCCTGTAAATAGAATAAATCAGTGTGACTCACCACGCTGTGTATCTGTGGTTTGCGTCTCTTTGCCAGGTCTATGATGTTGTTCCCATTGTAATAGAGGTTCTCCATGCAGCCCAGGAAGTTCTTCCTCAGAAAGGTGCCAGGTTTACCAGGAAGAGGAATGCCCCCAAAACTCAGCTGTGAGGATGAGAGAACAGATGATCATCACAACAAGCAAAAAACAATCTTCACTTGTCTCTGACTTTTTAAAAAAAATATGAATTAAAACTCGAGCTCAGATTCACTAATGCTAATGTGTGGTGCGATTTTTGTTTTTTTTTTTCAGGGGTGTCAAACTTTGTTACACAAGGGGGCCAAAATTCTAAACTTGGCTCAATCTAAATCTCTGTCAATATTTTTTTGAAAAAACATGCTATATAACTAACACATGATGTAACTAATAAAGAAGAAATGATTACATTTAGAAAGACACATCATTAGCATTTATTGCATGCCTTACTCTCCAACAACATTTTGATTTATAATGTCTTAGGCATACATTTTATCAAAGTCCAGCAAATCAAAAAACGAAAGAAAAATCTATCAGTCAATTCCTTGACTTTAAAATAAGAAAAAAAAAACAAACAGAAAAATATCAAAGCATACATTCTCTGTAGCTCTTTCCACACCAAAATCAAATATTACAAAAACATTCACTTTTAATTATCTTGGCTTGAAAATTTGCCATCTGTCATAAGAAAAATGCACTAAAAACAGTGACTAAAATGAAATCCATAAAACTATTTTAAATTTAAAGTAGTACTTTTGAGGCTGGATAAAATGTTAATGAGGGCCAGAGTTGGCCCACGGGCCTTGAGTTCGACACGTGGTCTAAATCATAAAGCCCTTGCAGAGTGAGCTTTGTGCCTCTGTCTACGCTGTCAACCACACAGCAACACACATTTAGCATCAAATATTTAAGGTTTCTCGAGAAGGTAGAGAAAACTATGTCTCTGAAGAAAAAAAATTAGGAAATTTAGCGATTTGCTACACTGCTGCTATTTCAATAAAAAGCAGGAGCATCTGGATAAGTATTATTAATCTTCTATTTGACGAGAGCCAGACATTACTGTACCTACAAATTATTTATAAAAAAAAGTGTAGTGGTGCAGAATACCAAACCTTAAGCTAACAGAACACTTCAACAGTCAGTGCTTCACACACTGAAATCCAGATCTCACAAATAGAACAGAAACTAAACACTTTAAGCAGTATTTACTGCAGAACTCTTTTCATCATGAAGTTGGACGAACTGTCTCTGCTCCTCTTTGGGTCAGACTTAGAGCTCAGTCAAAGAAAACATTTTCTCTCTCTGTCACTTTTGTTACTGATGTGTTTGTGAAAAAAACAAAAAACAATCATGCTTAAATTACGCAACAAAGAACTGCAGCATTCTGATGCAGAAAGAGTAAAATGCTCACACCGGCTGAAGTCGATAGGATTGTTTACACCAACATATAATTACAGTTATTTGGCTGTGAACAGGAGGAAGCACAATTAAGTGACCTAATGTAGAAATAATTGTGTGGAAAACTCCTGAAGCCCAGTGAAACTGATTCACTGTAATTATTTGTTGTGATAAAAAGCTTTGTTAAAATATGTTTCTTATATCTTATATAATGGTTCAGTTGTTGACGTGTAACCAATAGGATATTTAATGTATTTTTTAGCCTGCCTAAACAATATCACCACCGGTGGCCACTAACAGTGAATCTGGGCTTGCATGTTTACTGTGTTGGAAAAAAAAAACAGCACCACTGTGACCTGAATGCTGCAACATTCACCCGTTTCTGCGAGAAGAGATGAGCCAGTTACTCAGCAAGCGAGAAAACATCACAAACTCACCGCTGCATCCAAAGCTAAGGGACTGAACTCGCACTGCTGCTGTGAAGTTGATTACATGCTTCAGTGTGCATCTGCTCCATCAAACTACACCCAAAAATGCCCACGTTCACACACCGGCTATCTCTGCTGTCCTCCAGCCACAGCGGTCTCTAAAACATTTTATGTGTCCCTGTTAACCGTATAAACTGCGATTCTGACACAGAGGAAGTGTCCTGGCCTGTATGGAGTCCTGACCTCAGCCCAGCTGGGAGGCAGGATTTCTCTCCACACATCCGGACTCGACCTGGATCACTGGAAGCAAACCTCAGCAGTGCTCAAAAGCCAGTTTCCATTACAGTTATTTGTTAAAAGCTGCGTCTGAAGAAGCAGCTGGCTTCATGATCATCTCTGCCACATTGTAGGAAGCGGTGTTTCCTGAACATCCATCAACGTTCTCTCCAGGTTAAATAGTCCTGCTTGAGACTTGATGGGCAGGAAGTAAAACAAAAAAAAAGCAATGGGGATTTTTTAAAAATTATTTATCATTAAAACATGTTCATTTTATTTAATTCACAAAAAGAGTCTCAGATAATGAAATTTCACCTTTTCAGTTCTGCCTCTTCTTTAGCTCTTCAGAACGTGCTGTATGCAGAAGTTGCTATGGAAACCCCCCTCCCAACCTTTTGTTTACATTAGCTCCGCCCTCCCAACATGGTAGACATTTCCAAAGTGAAATTATTTACACAAACTACAAATTTCTTTGGTAATATTGCTAGAATATTGCCTTCAAAAATAAAAATAAAATGAATATCTTCCTGTGAAGAAGTGGGCGGAGCTTCATCTTGGGTTGAACAGTGAGGAGCTGGACTCTGGTTTAGGTTGCTAGGTAACTGTTATTGTGACATCACAGTAACGTGGTTTGGGAACTAAACTGCTTCCAGATACCTTAAAATACATGTAATTATTGCCAAATATTGGCTGGGTGCATTTTTTTGGTGTTTGGCCTGCTTCTAGAAGCAGTAGAGACCCAAAAGTAAGTTTAAAAACATGACAAAAGTAAATTTTGCATAATAGGTGCCCTTTAAATACTGTCCAGAATGGATGTGTTCACTGACCAGATGTGGCCCAGGGACCAGCAGTTCACAATTACTGACTCTGTGGAATTAAAATGATTTGTTTGCGGTTTCTATTTATTATCCTTTTAAAAGTTGTCTCAGTTCAGCCGCTACACAGTCTGCTCTCTACTGAGGTGCTGCTGCTCATCAGTAGGTTTTCATGATAAGGTCGTCTGCGACTCTGCAGATAAATATTTACAGAGCAAATCTATCTCAACTTCATGTTTTTGGTTTTTTTTTTCAATCTCACCTCATAGTCCACCTCCAGAGAGTGTCCCTCCCCTTTGGTTTGGAAGTGCTGTGTGTGAGAGTCCACAGTGAGGTTGACCTGTTTGTTGAAACGCTCGATGTGAACCGAGTGCCAGTGCTGGTCATCCAGCAGGCTGCCCACGGTGACTGGAACGCGGCGACTGCTGAACCTTGGCCTGTTATCGTCTGCACAAACACAAAGACAGGAGCTCAGAAAGCAGCTTCGCATCTTTCATATTAAACCTGTCATTGTGAGGGCGTTTATTTCCAAAACATATTTTATTCAAAAAACAGGTCAACTAATAGTTGTTGTGACACAGAAACGGATAACCAACAACGTTTCCTTTTAGTTTTCCTATCGGTTTGTCAAATTGTTCCTGGAAGAAGAAAAGAAAAGGATAATTCTCCAATTTTTGAACTTTTGTCTTCAGATTTAGCAATTTGAACGAATAACGTTTTGCTCTCCATGTTGAAGCAAAGCTGGGAATGAAATGTCAACTCAATCATGAAGGCATCCTCCAAAACGCAACTCTCATATCCTCTCAATCACTTCCAATCTCTAGCTCAATCTCAGGCAATGATTCTCACAATCAGCAACAAGGAGGCACAGAGGAAAAAAAAAAAAGAGAAAGGAAAAAGAGAAAGAGGGAAAGAACAACTGATTTTCACGAGAGATGTGTGGAAAGAACAGTTCACCAAGGTTCAGGTAGAGGTCCAGTCGTCCTCGGTGCAGCTCCAGGGTGATGTAATCTCCTCTTTGCCCCTCTCCATGCAGTAAAACGCCTTCAGCCTGATGGCTCTTGAAGCGCAGAGAAATCACATCCTTCACTGTTGACATGGACTTCTGGTTGAACCGATACAGCAGAGAGCTTCTGCCGTCAAAATCAGCCACGTATGACTCTGAAGAAAATCAAAGCAATACTTGGTTGACATAGATCCCTTTGAAACAGAACCTGGGTTTTTGCAACATTTACTACATTTTTGTGACTAGACAGCAATATGTGCTCCAATTGTTAGATTTTAAAATGTATTAAATAAATATGTAATAAAATTATTGCCAATTTGCAAATCATATTAATGTAAAAAAGGGGATACATGCCTTGATAAAGACAACAATGACAACTTTATTTTGTGTACTAGATAGATGAAAGAAAGAAAGAAAGAAAGAAAGAAAGAAAGAAAGAAAGAAAGAAAGAAAGAAAGAAAGAAAGAAAGAAAGAA
>JAUBOC010000160.1:18585869-18597710 GCA_032275365.1 Anablepsoides cearensis | reverse complement strand
AAACAGAGAAATAAAAAACTTAATAAGAAGGAATTGATACTCAATCAGCATTTACACTATTTATTTATACAATAATTTAAAATTACAGAATTTTATTAATTTATCTTTTCATTATAAGTGAAGAGCATCATTTGTGGCTGTTTTTAACTTTTCTTCAGCAGAAGGCATTGTAAAAATGACTCCTGCTGTTGTAAAAGTTGTAGGACCCAGTGCTATTGAATAAAGTCCCTGTATAAAACTTCTAAAGTTTGTCATTGTAACCTCACAAAATGTGAGCAAAGAATTGCATATGAGATCCAACAAGAAGACAGCTGCTTCTCCACCGTTTACTGAGTTAATTTCCTGCACAAACCACGGGATCTCTCATCTTCTCATTGTACAGATAAACGTTACATTACAAGGAGGAGGCAGTGATTGGGTGGAATTGGCTTGGAGCAGCAGCGGGGGAAGAATGTCGGACAAAATCACACTCTGGAGAGGGGCCGTCAGCTCCAACGATGCTCTGCAGTCCTGTGTGCTGCCTGGCTATCATAAAACCGCTCAGTGTGGCGTGTTCCGACACCGTTCCACAGAGCAGTAATTCTTCGGCTCATCTAGTTAGTGCTGCCTCGCAACGCAGGGGTGACGTGTGCCAGTAAATCCACATTACATGTCTTACTGAGAGCTGCTCAGAATACAGATGACACTGTTTGCCCTTTAACTGACTCCTCAGTCACAGAGGTCCTCTCTGAAATCAAAGCTTTGGAGTTGTTATTATTGAACATTTTTGCCTGTTTCTGTGTTTTGCTTGTCTGTAGTGTTAGCAAAACATCTCTTCAACCACTGGATGCGATTTTGAGGACTTTGAGAGAGTAGTAGCATGGATTCCGCATAAATTAATCAAATTTTCCATCATTTTGCAGGTTATATAAATGTTTAGACAAATTTGCACAGATTTTTTAAAAAACTCAGCTTCAAATTTATTTTTTGTCTCTGGCCTGTGAGAAAATGCCATGTTTTCTCCCTCCTCCTCCCACTAGACTGTACCTGCTTCCCTGCAGACGCTGCCAGAAGCCCGCCCAACACTACCCCTGCGCCACACGCATTGCTGCAATTGCCTATATGCCCCCCTCTTTGTTGTATTGTGTGACAATACTACAGATTTTATATGAATATAATTCACAGATTTCTAAAGGTTAGCATACAGGTAAACATTTGAAAGGGTTGTCATATCTTATTAGATAATTAAACCAATTAACTTTAGGTGTTAACCCCTTTCAAGATGACCACCATAGTTGGGGAATCCTATGGGATAAATCTTGCCAGCATCTTGTGAATTTGAATTGCTCAGATTGAATCTGAATGTACATATTTTGAAATTGAATGCATTGATTTGAAAATGAATTTTACTAAATTAAAACTGAATTTAAAGTTTTGTATCTGAATTAATTTGCTTTGAAACGGTATTTTGGTTTATTAAAAAATCAGTTTGACTACTTTCACGTTCAGTTTCATAATATAATTTCAGTTCCAAAATTCTGATTTTTGTGTCACACATCCTGGTCCTTAAGCCAGCCAGAGTAATCAAACACAGATTTACATCACATCAGATCCAGCTGCTGACTGATCCATGATGTGATGTAAATGTAACATTTTCTACATATAGGTAAAATTAATCACTGCAATACAATAACTGTCTGTTTTTGTCACTTTTACGATGGATTGCATCAACTCTGCTACATACAGAAGTGAAAAATAAATCTGTGGATCTGTGTTTGATTACTCTGGCTGGCTTTCTCAAGGACCAGGATATGTGGCACCAAAAAATTAATTTTGGAACTAAAAGTGAAAGTAGTCAAACTGAATTTTTAATAAACAAAAATACAGTTTCAAAGCAAATTATTTCAAATTCAAAACTTTTAATTCAGTTTCAAATCATCAAATTTAGTTTTAATTTAGTGAAATTCATTTTCAAACCAATGCATTCAAATTCAAATTATGCACATTCAGATTCAATCTGAGCAATTCAAATTAAATTCCTGCTGGCACAAGATTTATCCCATAGATTCCTGTCAAACACAAAAATAGCTACAAATCAACCAGTTTTACTGTGCTAAAATTTGGTGTTGTAGTAACCAATAGTCATCCTCAAAACAAACCCAATTCAAGATGGCTGCCACAGTCAGGTGACCTACAAAAACAAAAAAATGGCTAAAATTTAGCCTATTCTTTTACATATTGAGATACATTTTTAAGTTGTAGTTGCCAAGAGTCAGCCTCAACACATACCTCTTAAAGTCTCACAGTATCGCATTAGATGACATGATTTACAAGGATTGACAATCATGAGATGATTTTAGTGTAAAACTCTGGCACAAACGGTAGTGGGTGATATACAGTCCCTTAAGAAATGCTACAATTTTTTAAATTAGCTCCTGTTGATACTTTTTAAACAACATTTCTCAAACAAGTGTTACAGTGATATTGCAGCACCTTTCATCATGCAGATAGTTACATAAAGCTGAGTATTAGGGCCAACAGTATTAACAGCACTTCCAAACACGTGCACAGATTGCTTCAGTCGTGTTGGCAGACTCACTAATGGCTGATGCATAAGAAAAGCAGCAATTTGCATATTAGCTAACGGGCGCGGCACGTCACTGCTACCTAACTAGAACTGTTTTGTGGAACACATTATATGACATTCATCAACCACTAAGAGCAGTTAGCATGGGAGGAACTTCTATTTATGGATTCTACTTTGTCTGTACATCACTGTCTACAGCCGTGACACGTTATAAAAACAACTTTGTTTCCTTTCAGGTACAGAACCAAAAAGAAGTTCATTTCCACTGAACTACAGCTTACGTGTTTAGTATTAAAGTGCCTGTGACACGCCTATACTTCAAATACAAAAAGTCAAAGAATGCATTTTTATACTTGCGAAAATTAACATAGTACACATGGTTTTACCCATTTTGTCACATAACCAGACTATTTTCTTTTAAATTTGGCTCAGCCAAAGTGAAACAGGAAGTGCAATCAAAGGGGAACTCATTAATAAAATAAACTCGCTGGTCTCTGTTTATTAAAACAAAATTATTTAAACTTTCATTCTTCTTTTTCTCTCTTTGATAGCAACAAAAAAATAATCGAAAGAAACATCCGATTCTTCTCTGCAGTATGTTTTGTTGGCTTTTGTAACAACGCGCTGTCATTCCCCTTTGACATCACTTCCTGTTTCTTCACATGCAAATATCTCAACAACTGTTCATCTCAGCGACGTGAAATTTGTTTTGCTATATGTTATCAATGTTATATTTCCAAAAATTCATTCATGTTTATTACAAAGATTTGATGTCACAGGCACTTTAAAGTCTGGGTCAAACATATCAGCATTAGCTACTGGAGTAGCTGAACCGCTGGACAAGCATTGATGAAACAGGAAAAAGTAAATAGTTGTACTTCTAAAACTGATTAAAATCAAGATGTCGACCACAGCCAAATGACTTTAGAAAAATGGCTAGAACACAATGGTTTTTACAGATATCTTTTGTACATGAGGTCCCTGGTGATCCTGACCATAAAACCATTAAAACTGAACTATTTTGCTAAAGTTTCATGTTATTCTGTTAACTGATTGAGATCAATTTCAAATTTCTAGTCAATCTAACCTGCATGTTTTTTTTTTTTTTTTTTTTTGGATTGTGGAGTAAAACACCCACACAGACACAGAGTGAACACAAAACTCCACATGGCTGAGGTTTAAATCTGTGACCTTCTTGCTGTGAGGTGACAGTGAAAACCAGTACCCTGCTTGGAGGCCGAAATCCAACAACAATTTGTATTTGAAGCAGAAACATAAGCAGAACGTTTTCAAACTGAGGCAGACAATGTTGGTGTCTGAAATCAGGATCACCACAGATTCTTAAAAAACATCAGGAACTGTGGTAAATATTTGAAATTATTGACAGTGGAAACATTACATTTCATCACAGTTCTGTAAAAACATTAAAGAGATTTAGTGCATTGGTTTCTTTCCAAATGTCATAATGAAAGAAATCTTACTAAATGTCTAATTTATAGGCGTCATAAGTTATGATGTCATCAAGGTGCCATCAAGGTGGTCCACCACTTGAAATTTGCTGACAACCCCTCTGTTCTCATATGGTAGTAGGGTATGAATTTTAATTATTCATTAATATTTGACTTATTTATAAAGAGCTGTAATCTTTGTGACAAGGTTCTAACAACAATCCTGAGATGATCAGGATTTATTATGACCCACAGGCCAACTCTCCTGCATTTCTGCAAACCACCTCTCCTTCTAAACAACAAAGGGACCTTTGTTCTCAGGAACTTTCTCGAACCTCCAGCAGAAACATCTGCTGATCAATGGAAGAACACTGGGATACCAAATCCCCTTTCTGTCACCTAAATCAACCTACCAGACCTTCTGAATAGTGACTGACAATTTACACTCTGGGAGACAAACTCCTCTAGGACTGTTTTTCTCAAAGGGATCATACAAACTTCTTCACTTTGACTGTTGAAGTAAAAAAAGAAAAACGAAACTGTTCTTTTTGTATAAAAAACTGGTTTTAATCTACAAAAGAAATGTAATTAACCCTGTTTTTTTCTTGCAGATCGAAGACCTGGTGTCTGAGGTCTACTAAGTATTTTTTATGTAATAATCATGTAACACACAAATTCCTCTAAATCTTATTCTGTGTGTATCAGTTTGTCATTAAACTATGCCTTATTAGCATACTGATTTTAGCATCATTTTGTGTGTGTGGAGGCCATACAGATGGCCTCCACACACACAAAATGATGCTAAAATTATGGACATTTTTGGGGACAGCTTTAGCCTGGGTCAGGTCATCCAAATCAAAGAGGTCTGGCAACCCTAAGTTATGAGATCAGGACACTGACCTGACAATAAGTTCAAATTATAAGACAGTCAACCCTTGAGGTTCTACACCTTTGAGACATCTACTCTTCATAGCCTCACTGTTCCACCTGCAGGGTTTTAAGGATTCTTGTTTTATCTTTTGCATTTTAGTCTGCTGTGTTTATTAATTCTATTGTTTTTTTTATATCAATTATTCTAAACAATTAACAGTGTGGTACAACAACTGCTCCATCAAGGTGGTACCAAAAACCTAAATTTTATAAATCCTGGGTACAGTTTGTTTTTTTGCAATTCTAATAATTAAAGAGTCTTTTTTTGTAATAAATAGTTTTGCACTTTTGAAGATGGTCTGTTTGATTATGCTGGGATTTTTGTTATATCATCAGGGGTGTTTAAAGCTCACAGTAACAACTTATATGAAGCTAAGCAGGTTGTTTTTTTTATACAGTGCAAGATGATAGTTTCCTTCAAAAGAAAAACTGTTTTTTTGTTTTGCTTTTAGCATTTTTCTTTACCTCATCATCTGTACGTGTCGATGTGAGCTTTCAGTCATCCATTAACCAAACAAACAGGCAAACAAATACGAAAATTGTAAAACTGCACTTTTAAAAAGTGGGGATTTAGGAAGCACTTTGTTGCTTTAAACTTTTCTTTTTGACTATAAAAAGCTTTTGGAAGAGAATCTATCCTGAAGATGTTTGGGGGCTGAGTTTGGCTTAAATTGGGGATGTGACTGTGCATGTGATTCACACCTTAGCTGTCAGCCTTTTGATTTTTTTTCCACTCATTTTACCGCTGCCTGGAGAATCAAACAGTGCGTTAAAAGCGAGTGAAGAGGAAATAGTCCTCATTACTCTCCATCAAGAGCATAGCAGCGGTGCAGGTGAATAAATGGAAGAAACCATGCGGGAGGTGGAACTCCGGAAGGCTGAGTGCTTTCAGATAGCAGAGTGAACTGCAGGCTAGGTGTTACTCACTGTAGGAGCATCCGAACACCTCCACCCTCAGGCCCATATACCCGCTGGGGTTCCAGTCAAGAGGGACAAAGCGCAGGAAACGAGTCTTCACCGGGTGGGACAGCTTGTTCTGGACCACGCTCTCTGAATTGACGTTCCCGACAAATCTCTGCAGGAACAAGGGCGTGATGGAGAACAGGTCAGCCTAATTTTAGGTCTAAAACACTTTTTCAAACACAAGTGAAGCTCAACAAAACAAAGTATAACACGAAACCTAAAAAGGGACTGAAATAAGACATTATAGTACATTGATGAATATTTAAAAACTATGTAGGTTGAAGCACACACACACACACACACACACACATATCCTTGTATTTGCATCAAACTGAGGACATTGTATTGACTTCCATTCATTTTTGTAACTGTGTTTGTGTCTAACCCAGACATTTTCCCCTAAAACTAACCATTACTGGTCTATAGTTAACCCTGTGTGTGTGTAGACAGAATGGCCCTGCTTCCGTCTTCCAGCAAAGCTTTCATAAGAATATGATGTCATACCGCTAACACAAGGAAGTGAGTTATAGAAACAAATACTAAAACTATATAAAGACGTATTGATTCTAAAAAAAATAAATTACTAAAACTGATCACAAAGTATAAAATATAAGAATCTAAAATTCAGTTAATCAGTCACAAAATTTCTTTCAGACATGCAATCATTTCCATTGTAGTCAAAACCTGACCCTTACCTTAAACCATATCATCCCGTTCACATAAATAACCCTAAACCTAAATAACCCCATCGTACATTATTCCTCAATAACCCTTAATCTGCCAATGGAATTCCACCATATTAAGACTGTTTTTTGGTCACCAAATTTAGGCATTTAAACCATTAGCTGTCCATAAAACATAATAAAAAACAGATACAAACATACACATTATTCATGAGATTAAAGGCCCAGCATTCCTTAAAGAAATGCAAATCACCCACTACCTTCCATGCAAGAGTTTTAGACAAATATTATCTTGCATTATGTCATCTGAAATCCTGAGCGATGTATTATGTGTATGTGTTGCAAAATACTCTCAGTTATGACTACTTCAAAAAGGGGACACCAATTAATCCTTATAAACCAGGAATTTACTATTGAGACCACATATCTATTTTGCATGGGAGGCCATCCTTACCATCTTCTACCCCAAAGACTACAGTCATCAGTCCCCTAATCTACAGACTCATCGCCCCCTGAGACAATTGGTTCTTCACCTGCTCCCATGCCATCTTTTCCTTTGTCTGCTCCAGCCCCCGAGTCACCATTGCCTGCTCCTGAATTTCATGGGTCAACTCCTGCTACCGAGTCCTCCATGATTCCGACATGGCAGGCTCAGGGCCACCCTCCCGAGTTGCTGCACTTCCTCTGCCGGGCCCCGGGCCGTCCTCCCAAACTCTCACCTCATGCCAGAGACATCGACAGAGATTATTTGTTCTGTTTTTTACTCCCAGGTTTCTCCTTTCAGCATCCTGTCTATTCCCTCTTGAGTCTTGTGTCCCCCGTGGTTTTTGTCTCTTGCTCTCCATCCTGTTGTCCATACCCCGTCTTCTTTCTCATGTTTGTGGTTTCATCATCAGGTGACTATGTTTAGAGGGATGGGTACTGTGAGGATCTGTGTCTCGTGAGCTGTGTCTCCCTCTGGTGTTTTGTCCTCTCTGTTTTCATTTTAATCTTTTCCTCAGTCTGCTTCCTGTCTGTTATTCTATCAGCCACCCTCAGCTGTTGCCACTCCCCAATCAGCTCAGCTGCCTTTCATCTCCTCATCAGCTCTTTCCAATTCATTCAGTCTTCTATCACTATCACATCAGTGCTGCTTTTTCCTAGCTCCTGCTAGATATCAGTCTCTCCCAGTGTTTTCAACGCTCTTTGGATTTTTTAAAGTTTTGCCACCTCGTCAGCTTTTTGAATTAATTATTTAATAAAAAAGTATTTTACTTTAACCCGAGTTCCCGTTTGCATTCATCAAAGTCCAAATCTCCCCGTAACCTAATAACTTGCTTTCTGTCCTGTTAAAAAAGATGTAATAGCGTTCACAACTTTGCTGGCCAGGAGACTAATACTGTTATATTAGAAATCTGCAGTTCCGCCTACATGTACAAACTGGATTAGAAAATATAAAATAAATCAGATTGACTTTGGCTGAAAAGGCTGGGTTATTTTAAAACATCCTGGCACACCTATCTCTGCTTTTAAAGTTACAGATTATCAGATTGTTCTGAACTTAGTATCAAAGTGATGTGGTTTGACGTGTGTGTGTGTGTGTATTTAAATATTTATATAATTAATTTTATCTTAGCCTTTTTTTCAGCTGATTTTGTCAGGTAGGTGCTGATGTGGGGGTGTTTGTTCATTGGTGTTCATGTAAAATGTTAAAACCTTTTTTTTTAATTTAAAAACCAGTGTTAAAACATAGGACAGTGCACCTGATCCCATTCTCAGCTCAACAAGGCAGTAAATATCTTCTGAGGTGTGATGTGGATATCCATCAAATGAATACTTTAAGCAGAATCAGCATCAGAAGCCAAATAGTGTCAGTGCTGACAGGGCCGAAGTAGGAGCAATATCTCTTTCACTATTTGACACAAAGTGATAAGAATCGTGATGCGATGTAAAAATATGAGAGCATTCCTTCCAAGAAGAAATGACCACTGAGACAACCTGCACTGTAAAAAGCCTTCCAAGGGTGTAATTCATGTGAATAATTTTTATTGAGTGCATTTCTTCAAATTTATTAAATTATGTAATGTAATTATTTTTTCTGAGTTTTCTCTAATTAAAAATTCAAAATATTTTTCTACAGTTTGATTTTCTGTAATAAATTTGATTTTGGTGAACTTTCATAATAAATCAATTTTAGAAAACGTAATTTTCCAGCTTAGATCTGAAGCAAACATGGGCCCGCCCAGTCCCGTCAACGGCGCCAAAGCGTCCACCATTTTTTTCAGTCACCGGTGCAGGGAGGACCGTACTGCACCGCAGGTATTTCGGCTGTTTGTTGGAATATCTGTGTTTGCTTGTGACGTGTAAGTAACTATTTTTATTATTACTTTATTTAAATGTTCTTTAAAAGTACAGTTCTGTGAAGTGTTATTACCGAATATTTCTCTGTTGTGTTTGCTTGACCGCCACAACAGGCTATGAAACAAGTTTGACGTTATATTTTTTTTGCCGAAAACACTCACTATTTTCATGTCCACGTTAAAATTGATGCCCTTCGGCACTATTTACTATGTCGACGAAGGCTTGAAATGATCTCAAGCTAACCATTAAAACGAAGCATGCGTCGGTTAGGTCGGTGCTTTAGGCTAGCTAATGGCGGACACCATTGATTTAAAAAAACGCTAATGCTGCTGATGAACAACAGCTTATGAGTAACAGTGATTTCTGTCTCAAACAGTAAGCAAAAGTCTATTTTTTTCCTTCTGGAAGGTTCCAACTGTGTGTTTGTTTCGGGGAGCGGGGAATGAGTTCCTCGGTCAAAACGGTCTGTGCGTGCGTTCACGCTAAACAGTTTTGTGCCCTGTCGAATTTTGTTTTCTGAAGTGGACTGCCGTTTTTATTGTGCTTTAAGAGCGCGAAAGAAAGAGCTTTAAAATGTCTTGTGGGGCTACGTTTAGTGGGAACGAGGTGCAGGTGCACAGGTACGTCAAGATAACAGAAACCCGGTTACTGGATCAGATCAGCAGTCTAAATGTGCCTTTTGTCCTGTTTTATATATTTTGTTTCATATGGCTAATTTTATTCTTTTGGTTAATAAGTGTTAGTGTTTTATATTTTTAAATCAATCTCTCTACATAAAATAACTTTTGATACCAGAAATAAATTGTGATTGATCTATTTACCTTCTCTCTCTCCCCCCTAAGGACTGTTGGATATCATTTGGCTTGAGCAGCAGCGTCGTGTGCAAAACATTTTCTGTGTACATTAGGTAAGTATTCTTAAAAAGCATGCAACACACTATTTAAATTATGTAGGTAAAAAAACTTGTAAAACTGAGATGATTAATTAATGATTTATTTTAAGTTGCAATAACTGTGGTGCTTTGCAGTTATAATTTTAAGGAATATAGTAAACAGAGGGAGACAGTCCTGTTAGGATGCTGAACATTTTATTTCCATCTATAGAATTTACCTATATGAATTGATTATACTAGATCTTATGTTTCAAATTTAGGGCCCGTGGGAAAAATGTGATCTTCCATATCAATTTATGTGACCTGTGAAATTGAGATATTGTCCAAATTTCTTAACGCCCACACTTTTGTTACCATAAGTTCTAAGTTAAACATAGCCTATCAACAGAAACCTCAAAATCTTAGCTAAAACTAAAAGCTGATAAAAAAAATTATATGAACACCAAACGTTAAAACTATGAGCAGTTGCATCAGCAAGTAATGATGATAGCTTCATTCTGAGTGAGAATGAATAGGAGGTCTCATTTATCTAAATTCCAGTTATTGCCCCGTATAAAGCTGGGGGGGCACTCAAATTTGTGGAAAATTTGTGAGTTGGATAATTACAAAAATAAATAATTAAATACAGAATAGGGGTGGGCGGTATGACCTCATATTCACATCACAGTATAAATTGAATCTCACGGTAACTGTATATATCGCAGTAGAAAATTATCATACAAAGCAAAGATAATGTAATTTTTAGAGCTTTTCTTTTTGCAGAAAACTGTAATCTTAATCAAACCCAGCATTTTTGCTTTAATATCTGCCTGCCATATAGCTTCTGCAAGGTGCTCCAGGATGTCAGAAGCCGACTTTACATTAGCAAGATGGATTTATGACTGAACGAACGTCCACACCTTTTTTTATCATCTCTGTGGGTAACAATACATAAAAAATAGTTTTTTATCTGACAACTTGGGTGTAAAAAGCTATGGTTGTTAAAGCTTTGCTCTGTATAACGTGCAGTGGGAGGAGAGTGGGTGATCCCGACATAACTTTTCTACAGCGGGACGGGGAAATTTTGAGGATTGATTCTCTCTATACGTGTTTTAAAACGCTATATTTCTTCATTTATTTTCAGAATATTTCAAACTCCTCCTGCTCAGTTGTCTCTGCACTCGCAGCCCTGTTGACACAGGTGCGATGACGTAACTGAAGACAGGACGGTAGAGGGTATATTTCTACCGTAGGCCAAGTTCATACGGTTTCTACCGTCTACCGCATATACCGCGCAGCCCTAATACAGAAATAGTTATTTGTAGTTATTTTAAGACCCTGTTACACTAAAACATTTTTACAAAACTATGCCAATTTACAAAAAGGTTTGTCCAACACTGAAGATGGAATTTAAAAAAATATTCTGAAACCCTCTTTCGGACCTATACATACTGTAATGCTAACAATTGTATCGAATAATAGCTGATCTGAGTAAAATAGTTGTCTAAACCATTATAGTGTGACAGGGCCAATGATCCATTCATTTTAAATTTCATTGTATTTAATTACATATCAGCGTTTACCCTAGGAAAATGGTCTTATGGGGGTGCGCGTTTTATAAAAACAAAATTTTACATGACTCACCGTCAATTATACTAATAAATTTACATTGTGAATATTTAATTGCCTAAATAAATCCTAAGTTAAGGACTCTTTGTTATCATTATCATTAATAATTTATCATTGTAAATTATTATTGATAATAAGTGATCAGAGCTGTGCAGCAGCAGATGATCGGAGTCCAGAGTTTTCAGTTTGAAACCTTCTGGAGCTCCTCTGTGTGACTCTAGGTGTGTGGATCTATTTTGTGTCCCTGATGGAGACTGGAGACCTGTCCAGGTGTCCCTGATGGAGACTGGAGACCTGTCCAGGTGTCCCTGATGGAGACTGGAGACCTGTCCAGGTGTCCCTGATGGAGACTGGAGACCTGTCCAGGTGTCCCTGAAGAACTAGAGACCTGTCCAGGTGTCCCTGAAGAAC
>JAUBOC010000160.1:18572650-18585769 GCA_032275365.1 Anablepsoides cearensis | reverse complement strand
CCTATGTGATATATTTAACTGATATTTTTTATCCAAACAATCAATGTTTTATAAAGGTAAATCAGGAAAATTAACAAAGCTGCCCAAACTTTCGCACCTCATTGTACATGTCAAATTTTTTTGTTAACTATAATGGCAACTGTATGCCCAAATTTCAAATTCTAAATGTACTGTATAAAAAATTAGTATGAAATATGAATGAGTGTATTTTAAGTTGTGAATCTTGTATTGAAGTTCTGTTCTTTTTTTCACAAAATTATTGTTTGTATGTCCCAAAGGGAAGAACAGAGACCCACATCCATGATGACTTGAAGATCCACAGTATTAGGATCTACATTTCCAGTGAACCTGAAGCTGTCGGCATCATTATCGAAGGCATTCCAGTGCTCACCAATCTTGGCAATCTGGCCAAAGCTTGCAGCCTGCTCCTTGGGTTGACATATGCGCTTAATCTCCAGTATCCTTCAAAACTGGCCAAAACATTTGAAGTGTTTCAGAGACTTTTTCTCGGACTTGACCCTTTGAGTCCAAAGCCAAGCCACAAGTTTATGTCTCTGAAAAATAAACTTGTAACTTAAGAAGTTTACATAATTCATGGGCTAGCATCTAACCACAATTTTTTTTGATGTGGTCTGTTTTATGTGTATATGTTGCCAAATAGCCACCTGAATATTTAAGGTAAGATTCCACATACCTTGCTTATAAACTTAGTTTCAAACTGTTTGTGTTGATGAGTTTTATTTTTTATTTTTGTCAAATATATCCTTTGGGGCTCTTGAAAATGATTTTAAAGATGAGATGCAGCCTAAAATATTGTTAAAGTAGTTCCTCTAAAATCTAAAAATAAACTAAAATCCTGATTTGAGTTGTTGATCTTGACTGTATCAAAAGTAGGCAACATTGGTCCTTGACTGCCACTGTGCTGCAACTTTGAGATGCATCCCTGCTCTTACCCACCTGAAACAACAAACACACCTTGGTTCAGGTGTGTTGAATCGGGGATGCATCCAAAATTTGCAGGACAGTGGCACTCAAGGACTAACGTATATACCTCTTAACTGTTACGACCAAAATATTCTGTTTTTACTGTTATGCTGTGCCACACTTCTAGGATGACCAGATGTTTCAAACATTTAGTTGTATGCCATCTATACAAGAAACATTACTAATGATTTCACTGTTAAAGTAAGAGATGTGATATTTCAACAGTTACAAGTTTGGTCAAATTGTTTTAAAATAAATTGTTTAGCTGTAACTTAAAGTGATTTTAAGTGTCATGTTGATGAGTTTGATTTATGTAGAGACGTTTAATTCCTGTTGGTTCATTAACACTGTTTATTGCATTTTATGATATTTCAATAAACATTAAAAAGAGACCTGTCTGGTATTTTTTACATTGTTCAAGCTAACAGCCTATTTGCATTACTTTTCCTTTTAAATAAGTTCAGATTTTAAACAGTGAGTTTGTGGTTTTATTATAGAAAGATAACCTTACATAACCTCAATTTTTTAAATCTGAACTAGCCCTTAAAAAAGATAAATAAGCAGATTGAGAAAAATTCAAATAATTGAGTTATGTGGAATTAATTTAAATATCATATGTTACTTAATATTATTAGGTGTGTTGTGTAAAAAATGCTGATTATTTTTACTTAAGTTAAACTCAATTTTATTGCTTTTTTTTCTTGTGGGTGTTACTTAATTTTTTTAACTTAACAAAAACATTTTTTTAAGTAATTACAACTTAAAAAAAGGTAGTTCACAAAACTACCCAAAATTGCTTGGAAAATGTTGCCTTATTTTTTTTAAGTTTTATCTGGGTAATAATTATTACAGTGTGGGGCATAATAAGACTTCTCATACATTTTTTTTCTCCCTGCAGAACCAAAAACAAAGACCTCTGAGTACAACGGTGAAACGTCATTCTTCTTTCCCTTCTCTACCCCTCACTGACTTCCAGTCTGCACCAGACAACGCCCGAGGACATAAACAGAGCAACAGAACATGAAAGATGGAGGCCGAAACAGAGACAAACAACCTCCCCTCTCAAATGACTGATTACCAGAGCCGTCATACGATTCTGGGGCAGGTGACACATCAAATCAATAAGCACGAGAAAGAACCAAAACCATGGATCTCTGACAGCGGAGCTCCAGGCTTTTGAGAATGGTTCAACACAATCAGACAGCGGAAAAAAATCATTCAGCTTCCTTTTGGCAACAAGAGAACAATGAGAAGGAGCACAAAATGACCGTCGGAAGTTTGTAGAGCGCTGCAGAACAGAGGCATCATTAAGTACACCAGGAGCCTGCTTCTTGCTAGATAATCAAAGCAGCAGCATAGTGCTGAGGCAGATTTATGCCACCACTTTCACCATTTTGAGCCGCTCACCAAGTGGAGCCTGGTGGACGAGCTGGGCTTATTAAAACATGCACAATAAGTCACATCAGCACAGGAGGGATTAACTAATGGCACCGTGGTTTACTCATGTGGTTAAAGTGTACACATTACTCCAGCTCTGCTAAGAAAACATGCAGGGGGAAATTAAACTGGCCAGATTGTGTTCAAGTTCACAACACTTTAATTTCCAGCCAGACAGATCAAATGCTTTATTATAAAAAAACAGGCTGCTGTGCACTATGAACTGAGCTGCAGGTCTAACATTCTTACGCTCATTTGTTGTGTAAATGCTGAGTCAGCATTATTACTGTTTTCCAGTATCTGCTACATACATTTTTTTTAAAAATCCAACTACAATTCCAATGAAGTTGGGACAATGTATAAAACGTAAAGGATAACAGAATATGATGATTTGTAAACCATTTTAAACCTTCAGCTGAATACATTACAAAGACAAGATTAATGTTAAAATGGATGAACTTAGTTTTTTCTGCAAATATTCACTCATTAGGATTTTGATGCCTGCAACACTTTCCACAAAAGCTGGGACAGGGTTATGTTTACCACTGTGTTACATCAGCTTTTCTTTTAACAGCACTCACTAGCTGTGTTTCCATTACAAATGTGCGCAAAACTTTGTCGATATTTTGTTAATGTCGAAAAAACACAGTTTCGCAAATCCGGTGTTTCCATTAGGAAAGAAATGCTATTAAAATCACGCGTGAATACGCTTGTTCTCGCAATATTCATGTGGTGGATGTAAACAATCAAGCATGTTGCTACCACAACACTACTGATCAGAGGAGACGTCGGTGTCTCATCGAGGCTTTCGAGCGTCAAGCCTCTTATACTTAGGAGCAGATACGTATGTGACGTTTTTGGGAAATTGTAGTCGGTGAGTTTACTACTTTCTTCTACAACTTCGGCAATTTTACTACTACTTCCTGTTGTCTTTTTCTTCATCGTCTTTTCGCCAGTAGAAACAGCTGGTAGTTCTTCACGTGACTCCGGTGGTGCAAAAAAAGTGTTTCCATTGCAGTTTTGCGAAATAGACCAATTTTGATACGGCTGAAAAACCACCTCATCCTAGCACAAAAACATTTTGTCGACCACCGCACACAGCCACACTTTCAACACCTCCTCTCCAGTGGTTCTAAGTGAGTAGAAGTGAGTACAGCATGCTTACGGTTTTGACGTCAGCAGAATGCTGCCCGTGGATTAGCTCTGGGATGGACTGACAGAAGAAGGGCGGACAGAGATGCTTTTGTTTTGGAATACGAGCTTGCGGCACAATACAACAACATGGAAAAAGCAGTGGTAAAACCATGGTCTAACCTTTTTGGCGATCTTGGTAAAGATAGAAATTAATTTAATTAATTTAATTTACCCTTATTTAACCAGGCAAGTCCCGTTGAGATCTCAGATCTCTTTTTCAAGGGCGGCCTGGGCCTAAAGGCAACCTATTGTACATGTTTTTATTTGTTATTACAAACAATGGAGAGAACAGAATAGAGTAGAACTGTGCTAATGGAGAGGGGGCTTACTTGAGGCTTTGTAGGTGATTTTTTTCCCCATTGTTGCTTGATGTACAACTTCAGTTGCTCAGCAGTCCAGGGTCGCCTAAGGAATGTTCCAAATAAGTGTTTTTTTTAGCATTCTTCAGCTTTTATAGTCTTTTGTTGTCCCTGTTCCAGCTATTCTGGAACATATTGAAGGCATAACAATTAGCTAGCATGTTGCTACTATTATATAAAGTTTTGCTGTTTTTGGCTTTTAGCTAGCACTTTGCTTTTTTAGCAAATAGCATTTTGCTTTTTTAGCAAATGGTTTGCTTCTTTTAGCTTTTAGCAGGCATTCTGCTTCTTTTACCTTGTATATCTTATTTTCAGCTTTAGCTAATTTCATTGAAGTCACTCTGCTCTCACCATTCACACTGAATTTTAGCAGAAAATGTAATTTATTTAGTTCTGTCTGCTTCATGGTGCATAAAAGCCTTCACATCCAGCCCTGAAAGTGAGAATTTAAATCTGAGGCATATTCAAATGAAATATTCATCTGTAGCAATCAGTCAAAAAGGAAATTCATAGAAATAAAGGATATTTAAAAAAATAACTAATGAAAACGAGGTTGAATGAGGATAATTATCTTCACTTGGACCTTGTAGAGTGAAAACACTGGAACCATTCAAAAAGTGAGGAGGACCCCTTAGAAAGTACATAATCAACCAGGACCAATATCTGATCCTGATCTAGACAATACTGGATGTGGACTTCATATGCTTATGTTTTAGTTTTTTTTTTCTTAAACAAGATGCTTTTCTTTACCAATTTTTTTACACAGGTGACTTTCCTTCTATACATTTAGGCGGGATGTCACTGTCATAGGTGTGGTTGTAAATATAACCCAACAGGAATGGGTACTGAAACCCAATATTTTTTCATAAGTGGTTCCACGCAATTAAAATTGACCGAATCGATAAGTTTTAGCTGTTACCAGAATAAGGGCATGACCCAGCACATGATGCGATGTTTAGACAAGAAGAGCTCTCTTTTCCACTCTCACCTCTCGCAGTCTGCTTCCCCGACACTGTCAGACTCAGCCTAAAGGGGAGGGGCTGATATCAACACAGGATTCCAGCACTTATGCAGTTTGCATGCACAGGAAAAGACGCCAATTCAGATTCAAGATGGTGTTTACAGAAGTAAATGCTACTATTGTATTTTTTTTTTTTTTTGTATTTTCAGTCATCCAGGACATGGAAAATAAAAAAAAGAATTAGCAACTGGAGCTCTGTTCTGTAGCTGAAAACATGTGGAGATGTAAAAATTCAAGTAGCATAACTAAAGATTAGTGGATCAATCAGCTCCCCCTCACCTCACTGATTTAAATCAGATGAAATGTGACGCAGGCGAATGAGGTTGCCTTGAAAAACATCAGATCCGTATGTATCTGATTCAGTACCACATACTGTAAAGAACTGGGTCAGATAAGAAAAAAATGTGGTTTATCACATTCAAACTTTCATAAAAAAATCTAACATCTTCTACCTCCATTTTGCATATAAAGAAAAAAAACTGACATGCCTTTATTGTATGCTCTGAAATAAATCATAAATAAAATAAATGCATATTCATATTTTGCTTTTGGTTTTGTTACCATAGAAAAGCATAGATAATAAAAGGAACGTTATAATACCAGATTGATAAGCAATATTGATAGGAGTAGTTGTAGTATTCATCAAATCTTGTGAAGACACAAAGACTAAGATATTTTTGGATAATGAAATACAAGAAAATAGGCTGACATGGCAGCAAGGAGCAATATTATGGACGGTAACAATACACAAAGCACAAAGTGAACAAATGGATTTGGAATGTCTAACTGAAAATAAGTGAAGACTGAGAAAATAAATAGGCAGGGATTGATGAGGAAAATGGTGACAGCTGAGCTTAATGAATACCGGGAACAGGTGTGAGATGAATGAAACTGATTAACAAGACTGACTTAAGGAGATGGCCAATGACTGAAGGAGATGCAGAAAAAGCTAAACACAAAGCATCTTAAGAGTCTAACCATAACTAATCTAACCCTAACAAACAAATAAAAGAGGAACAGGAAAAAGTAAACTAAAACCAAAAATCTAGCAAACAAAACACATAGATCCCAGGACCATGACAGACACTTCTCCCATGGAACCATTTAAACTGCTGAAAATAATGTCCATTAATAACCATTCAACCATTTATGGGAATCTCAAATTCTAAGGTACATTACAATATGATGTATGTTGCCATATGTTACAAGAAAACAGCATAATACAACATAATGGGATACATTAAAATATGATATAATCTAATAAAATGTATTTAAATACATGTTATGTTTCAATACAATAAACTGTGTGTTGTAATACAATAAAGTATGATTCAGCACAAAACAATGCATTGTTGCAATATGGAATAATGTGATGAAATAATACCATAGAGTGTATTATGATATGATGCAGTATACTGTATGTAATGTACAATACAATGCAATATAATAGATCACAAAATGCATGGATCCTATACAATATAATATGATAGATTATGATCCAGTCCAAGGAGATATGATTCATTACATTACAATAAAGTTTGATGTGATTTGTTACAATTGGATACAATATAATACAATTTGATACAAGACATTAGTATCCAATCCTGGCTCTCAAGGGCTACTATATTGTTTATTTTAAAAGTTTCTCTGCTCTATCACACATGATTTAAATGAATAGGTGATTAACAGGTTGAAGAGGTGATTCAATCATTAAAATCAGGTATGTTGGAGCAGGAAAACAAGTAAAAAAATGAAGGATAGCAACCTTTGAGGACCAGATATGGACTCCCCTGCTCTGAGAACACAGTACAGTATACAGTATGATGTACAGTAAAACATAGTACAATACAATATGAAAGGATTTGATAAGTAAATTGTATTAATTTTGTTTCCTTAGAAAAACATCTGTTTTGAACTCTGTGCTGTTCCAGGTCTTTGTGTGTACTAATATTTATTGTTCAACTGATTTATAATTACCAAGGGTCCAGTGTTTGGATCATCCGGTGAGCTATATGACCTCTGACTGACACCTCACATGCATGAACTAACAGCTCTCAGATGTACGTCAGCTCGAGGTTTCAGTGTTGAACAGTAGTCCCAGTGCAGACACTGTTGTGGGGCTGCCCTGCACTGTGACGTCTATGTGCTCCAGTCTGTGGAAAATGTTACAGCAGAGCATCCTGTGTGTTCCAAGTGGGACATGAAGTCTGGTCTGTGAATAAAGGCCTGAGGGTACAGGAGAAGTTCCACAGGGCCAGAGGACAGAGGTTGGTTCCTATCAAGGAGAATGGCCTCACCCCATTGTGACTTCATTATTTCTATTTATGTTGCTGTCACTGTGGAACAGTCTCCCTCCCTGTTAATTAAGACTCTTTATGCTTCCTCTCTGGTGATGAGCTCCCTTGTGTCACTTTTCCTTTCTGTTGCATACAGAACAGGCACATACGTTTATTTTAATCAATTCACAGGGGGGGAAAAATCTTGCTGCTGGCGCTGAAGACGCCTCACTATGTTCCAGAAGGTTACTGGGAAGTTAAACAGCCTGAGGGATCACTAAGTTGAGAAAAAGTTACAAGCACAAAAGCATGCTGAGAAAGAAAATCCCGCCATGATCCCTGACTGTCAGTCTGTCAGCTGCACGTCTCCTGACTCAATTTATCGTCTCAGATTTTTTCCTTACGGCCTGAGTGTGGAACGCAAACATTTTTCTGCTCTTGCCGTCAGCCAAGCACTCGTGCTTTGGATGAAGATGTGTTTTCTTGTCATGTAAAGTCTGCAGCCGTGCTGGAAGCTGAGTGCCCACAGCCGATGTTGTCCTATGAAGAACTGGGTTCAGCGTAGCTCGGTGATTAATCAGACTTTTTTTTTGCAGTGTTTTGGTCAAACCTTGTAAGTGAAAGTACAAGTGATCTCATGTGATATTTTAGTTATTATATTAACTTAATACCTCAATATTTGTAAAAAGTTACTTGAGTCTTTGCTTTAAGTAGAGGAGAGGAATTTAGGTATCTGGGTGTCTTGGTCAGGAAGCTGTGGTGGATGAATTGCCAGATTGGGGCCTTGTCCTCAGTAGTGAGGTCAGCCGTGGTGAAGAAAGTGCTGAGTCAAAAGGCAAAGCTAAAGCTTGATTTACTGCTCTGTCTATGGTCCAACCCCCATCTAGCAGGGACCATGACCAAAAGAACAAGATCCTAGATCAGGGGTGGGTGCAGCCCTGCATGTTTTACTTGTGTTCCCCTTCTGCAACACAGCTGATTCAGTCATTTAATTACCTCCTCCAAGTTCTGCAGAAGCCTGATAATCACCCATTCATTCAAATCAGGTGTGTGGCAGCAGAGAAACAAGCAAAACATGCAGGGCTGCAGCCCTCAATGCCCACCCCTGTCCTAGATTTAAGCAGCCTGAATGAGTTTTCCTCCTAAGTTGGCCGGGCTCAGCCTCACAGATACGATGAGGAGCTTTGTCATCCAGGGGGAGCTCGGAGTAGAGCCTCTGCTCCTCTGCATTGAAATGAGTCAGTTGAGGTGGTTTGGGCATGTGATTAGGATTCTTCCTAGACACCTCCCTTTAGAGGTGTTGGGGGACGTCGCACTGGTAGGAGGCCCCAGTAAAGACCCAGGACTCACTGGAGGAATCATATATCCTCTCTGGCCAGGGAACATAGCTGTGGACCTGATGCCTCTTGTTCTTGCTACAAATAGGTGGTAGAAGATGGAGATTGAGTTATAGTCTTTTTTTTGTATTTGTTATGGTTGTTGAGCTGTAGCAGCCATATTGAAATGGGTTGACTCCAAAGGTTAATCAGTTGTAAATGTAAATGTCCAATGACATTTTTTCTGAAAATTTCATTAAAATATGTTAAGTGGATCATGACATATTTAGCTAGCATACACAAACACACAGGTAAGAACAATATTGCCTGCCTTTTGCCTTTCAACAGATTGAAAATAATCTTATTGTCCTCTAACCTCATTGATCTAAAGTGAAATTAATCCATTCTAACGCCATTGTATCTAAACTTTGCTCTCAAACATTTGACAAACCGTCAAATGTTGTCTTGTCTTGTCAGATTACATGAAACTCTATAAGTCCTTCACAAAGCAGGTGCCTGTTCAGAAGGTAGATTTGCTTTCAGGAAGTCAATTTAATTTATGAACAAAACCTGCATAATCGTCACTTTTTCACATTTACAAAAAAAAAAAGTAATAAAATAGCTGCAATCCATTGGCTGGTAGTTTCTGGTGTATTATGGAAACTGTATAATGGAAACAAAAGCCAATAGGGATGTCCTTATCTGATCACAAGTTTTGGATCAAGATATTTTTTTATTGATCAAGATTGAAGTAGCTGCATATTATAATTCTGGTCTTTGTTGTTGACTTACAGCAGTCATAATATGGCAGCTGTAATGCAACATTTCAATATGTCTGTGGTGTGGAAGCATTAGAAAAGATAAACCAAAGCAGTTTGGTTTTGGACTGCTGAGCAGCAACGAGCCTGAGGCCACAAAAGTGAGCAATGGGCTGCTGGATGATTAGCTAATGCTAAGCTAAGCATAGTTTTTGGTGATTACATTTTATATGTATTTTTCTATGTATTTTCTCCTTCATTTTCCCATGCAGGTATTATGTGATAGAATTTTGGTTATGTAAAGATGGCAACTCTGCTATTTAGAATTTGCTGGTCTAAACAAAAGTAGTTGAATAACACATCCTTCAATATTATTGTTCTTATTTTTAATCATTTTTACCCATAATGCTAAGTTTTAAAACCATGACCTTTGTTTGCCATCTCTCCACTCATGTGTGTTTCTCACAGCTGCAGGATTTTAAAGAGCTGAGTGATAGAAACACGGTTCATTGCCTCACAGTTTTATTATCATGATTTCATATTTCCAAATGCAAAAGGATTAATTAGACTGAATGTACTGTGGATGGAAATGACAGTGATCATTTGAAACTGAATTTCTAAAGAAATGATGAATGAAGCTGTTTGATGCAGCTGCTGCCCAAAATTCCAAAATAGCATTTATAAGAAAAAAATATGTACAGTTTACAGTCTGAACTGGAAAAAAAGTATAAATGAACAAAGATCAAAATAGATGTTAAAACTGCTGCCAGTGACTGTTGTGATCTCTATAACTACATGCTTCTTTCACTCCCCTACTGCCATGGTAGTGGCAGTCAGAGTCAGATTAAGAAGATGTCAAAAGTCAGAAAAAAACAATTATTGAACTATATGCATTAGGAAAGTCTGATGGTCATACGTTGCTTCATTGTTTTATGTAGAAGGTAAGATAAAAAAGAGTGAATGAGGGGATTTTTCTTCTTTTGTGTTCCCTTGCAAAGCCTTTCAGAATCAGAATCAGTTTTATTGCCATTGTCAATGAACAGGGTTCACAGACTTGGAATTTGCTTTGGTGTAATAGTTTGGAGTTCCCTTGTAATATATTTTGGGGCGGCTCTGGCTGAGTGCTTAAGGGAGTTGTCCTCTAATCAGAGAGTTGGCGGTTCGATTCACCGCTACTCAGTCACATGTTGAAGCGTCCCTGGGCAAAACAGTGAACCCCCTACATTCATACACTGATATGAGTCCAATCAGTGTAGGAACGTGATTTAAAGCACTGATTAGCCTCTAAAAGATGATTTGTACATGTGAGTTTTGTAGAAACATATTAGTGTGCTGTGTGAATGGGTAAATGAGGCCACAGATTGTAGTAACAAAGTACAAATATTTTGTTACTGTACTTAATTAAAGATTTTGGTCATCTATACTCCATTTTACTTCTACTCCTTATATTTTCACACAATTATCTGTACTTTCTACTCACATTTTTTAAAAAAGTAGGAAGTTATTTCTTGTTTTTCAAGTTTGTTGTCTTTGAAAAAATGTAAATATATCCTGAAGTTGTCCTGTAACGAGAGGGTTCCCAGTTCGATCCCCCGTTCCAGCCGTTTCAGTCGTATTCTTGGGCAAAACACTTCACCCACCTTGCCTACTGATGGTGGTCAGAGGGTTCAGTGGTGCCGGTGCATGGCAGCCCCACCTCTGTCAGTGTGCCCCAGGGCAGCTGTGGCTACAATGTAGCTTAATGTGTGAATGACTGTAGTGTGAAGCATTTTGGGGTCCCCATGGGGCTTGATAAAATGTTATATACATTCAGACCATTTACCATATTTAGATAAATTGTGCCTCCTAGATAGAGTGAATTTAACTGCAGTTGGATGATAATAAATGTATATAGGTTTGTTTGTGATCCATCACACCTGTGCATGACACAAATCACATCACACTTCAGCAGGACATAGCAGACGTATGTAGGCGGGTATAAAGAGGGATTGTGGCAAATATATACTGTTTATGTGGCTGAAACAGGTGCATCCTAATTTTTTTAACAATAACATTCTGATAAAACAGTATAGCCATTATGACCTCTAGAAAAATGTTTTATTTTTTGAAGGCCAATGCTATTTTGGAAGTCCTAACCACTCACTTTTACTCTTTTTACTTTTAATATTTATATATTTGTTATCACAAATGTACTTTTGATACTTCAGTAAATATACCTTTACTCAAATGTTCTTAGAGAAGACTTACCGTAAGTACTTACTATAGTAACTTTGTGGTAAGATACTATTACTTTTACTCAAGTATCACTTTGAGGTACTTTATACAACACTGTGAACATATATAACTCCATGTATGACTATGATATGTTTATGCCAAACCTGAAATAAAATAGTAACTATAATAGAATGGTGTGTATATGAAACTAGCAGCCACAACAGTAAACATATTTTGAGTTGTAAAGCAAAGCTCTTGCATGGGAATGCAGAAAATATTGTGAGGTAACGCAAAAGAAAAACATCTCCTCATGTCTGCTCACAGGCTTGGAACAATTGTGGAAATACCTTAAAATATATCCAAACACCACTTCAGTCATGTTAGGTCTAATTTTGTGATTAATGTTTCAGACCTGGATTTCCGTTCAACTTTGTTACCTTCTTCTCACGTTCTTTTGTTTTATTAGAATATTTTATTATTCATACAATTTGGTTCACTTTGCGATGTATGGCAACCAAAATATAGCACACTACTTCTGATTGAGGCATTTGTTTTTGGTGTATAATTTGCATGTTTTATTTAAAAGCTGACACAGGACAAAAATCTTGCACAGGACACTAAAAAACAGTGGTTCAATGATTCCACTCATATCAGTTATCAACTGTGACCAACTCAGTCCTAGCCTGATTGCACACACCAGACCCTGACATCATGACTATGACACTTCAGAAAAAACACACTTCTCTAATGACCATGAAAACCTGCATAATATGGAACAACAACCCAACTGGTGACCACTGAACCTGACGGAACAGACCGAGGGAGCGATGCAAGTGGAGAATGACTGTGTAAACTCTTCATTGAGCCAACATCTAGCAGGTGTAGTGATGAAAGAGCAAACAAACTTGGTGAGCTCAGGCTGTGCAGAAGCAGTAGTCCAGTCTAAAGAGCTATTACCGGAGTGTTGGAAGCAGGCACAGAAAACAACTCTTTAGAATTCATGGAAACCCATTTTAATCCTTGTTAGATCCCCTTCTACCTGTTAACATGCAGGAAAATGAATGTTTAAATATCCCCCTTAAGGAGGAGAATTAGTTTTACACATTTATTCACGGCTGCATTAAAAAGAGATTTTTAAATGAGATTTTGCAAGGATAATGAAGGATAATATGAACTCCCTGCTGGAATACCTCCCTGCTCCCAACTAGGAATATTTACAAAGAAGGTGCAGCTAATGAACTCCAGAGGAGATTGCAAATATTATAAAGGAGTTTAGATTAAACAGAATTTAAAACTGGGACAGTGGCATGCATAAAAAAACCCAATTATGAATGTGTTTGGCATAAAACAAAGGTGGCAGTAACAAACTCTAACTGTGATGGTCAGAGGAAAAACAAGCATGCAAGTTATTAAAAAAGTTGTAGATTATCCATTCTAAATAAAAAATAAGTAAATAAATAAATAAAAACTAATAATGTATAGTTATTAGGGGTGCAACGATACAGAAAATTCACGGTTCGGTTCGGTTCGATACTTTAGTCTCACGGTTCAATATTTTTT
>JAUBOC010000160.1:18065001-18076261 GCA_032275365.1 Anablepsoides cearensis | reverse complement strand
GGCCTGGCTCCAGAGTGGGGCCCCGGTGACCCGCGTCCGGGCGAGGGAACACTGTGTCCATTTATGTTGTTCATCATAGGGGTCTTTTGGGCTGCGCTTTGTCTGATCCCTCACCTGGTGTTGGACTTAACATGTGAACTGATGCATAAATTTTTCATAGCATACCTGTTAAAATTCTGGCCCTAATATTATTCCTAATTTTCTCTTATAGATCAGGATTAGCGTTTGGACCAGTGTTAAATTTAATGTCACTAATTATTTTGGTGACATTTAAATGTAGCAAGTACATCACACAAAGTAGTTACATTTAAATGTAACAAGTACAATTACATTACACAGACACATTTTTGAGACATTTTAATGTCACTAAAACATGTATTACTTACTGATAAATTTTTTGAAACTAATTGATAAAAAGTATATATATATATGCATTTTCAAATGGTAAATTACCATTTACTATTTTGAAACGAGTTGATAAAGTGAAGTTACATACATTTGAGTTCATTTTTGATGCTTTTTTGAGATAAATTCACCATACATCAAAGCAATTATGATATTTGCAGCTAGATTACTTACTTTAATGTATAGTGAAATGAATCAAGTCTAAATATTTCTTACCTTGTCACAGTCTGCTGTCAGTGAAAAATACATGAAAGGCCTGCGACGTTGAAGAAAAAGCCATTAGCTCTTTGAGAAAAGAAAAAAACCATCACTTTTTCAGGCTCCATTTTCACTGCTGATTTGGAGACGTAACACCATGAATGAACCAAACTAGTCTACGTTTTAGTGCTGCGTTTGCGCAGGTTTGTGCAGTTCAAATTATCATTTGTGCTACTAGAATTTATGAGATATTACAAGTTTTAGTTTACGATGATCACAGTCCCCCTAGCAAGCTCCGAAATGAACAAAACCCATCTAATTTTTTAGTGCTTCATTTGGGTTTGTGCAGTTAAAATTATTATTTGCACTAATCCAATGAAGTGTCTATATGTGATAAATCTTATTATTATTTTTCCCTAGTTTTTAGACACTTTTTATTATTTTTATGTCTCTTCAGACATACCTTACATGTTTTGATGTATTACTTCTGTCTTCATCAGAGGTGTCACAGCTGATGTTGTACATATCTCAGCTGGATGGTTGAGATTTTAGGCTTGAAAAATAATTTATCAACATCAGCTGTGACACCTCTGATGAAGACGGAAGTAATACGTCGAAACGTGTAAGAAAACAATACAGCCATGTACTAATATTAGAAAATTTAATTTGTGCTTTTGAATATTTGAGTATTTTTAAATGCACGTGCTTTTGAATAATTAAGTATTTTCAAAGTAAGTACTTCAGCACTTTAACTTGTGTAGATTTTTAATGGGGCAACTTTTACTTGTAGTTGAGTAGATTTGACCATGAGTATCAGTACTTTTACTCAAGTACATTTGTCCACCACTGGAAACCACACCCTCAAGCAAACATTCCAAAAACCTAAAAAAACAAGCATCATTTGGAGCAAACTTTAATATTCAAAATTCATTCTTCAAATACAATTTTAGATGACAAATTTATTCTACAAAGACATTGAAAACACTTATTTTAGTCTTTTATGATAATAAACTAAATACATTTGACCCAAAATGTGACAAAACAGCCCGGAGTTACACTAATTGTGGACTTAAATCCATATTAAACACTGATATCAGAAAACTTCAAAAGTGTTCACCAGTGAAAACTGATGTGACCAAATACAGTTATTGATAAATTAATAAGTTTTGTGGAACCTTTTTAAGTTGATGTTTCTTTTAATAGTACCAACAATTATTTCAATTATTACATCGGGGTGGCTGTGGCTCTAGTTCTAATCCCCTGTTGTTCAGTCACATGTCAGAGTGTCCTTGGGCAAGACACTGAACCCCCACTGCCTCTAATGTGTGTCGCATCAGTGTATGAATTAACTAGTCCCCATAGAGTGATCTATCTGGATTAGCTTGTAGAGAGACTTAGGAGTGTGCTGAGTGAATGGCTAAATGAGGGCACAGACTGTAGAGTAAAGCGCTTTGAATATCCTGGTTGGATTAAAAGCCACTATATCGGTACAGTCCATTTACTATTTAAGTGATAGCATGTATAAACTATTCCATGTATGTAAAAGAATTTACTAACAACCATGATCTTTATTGATATAATTTTTGTTTTAGGTAATTGACATGTTTCAGTATTTATGAACATGTGATGAGATACTTACGCTCTCACTGGGTTATACTTATTTTTATTAAAAAGCATTAAAAGCTAATAAGTATTCAGTAACAAGTATTGATACTAACTACCTGTGTCTCTGTTTACAGGTTTGTCTCAGCCAACCACTAATCTGGTTGCAGGTTGCCTTCAGCTGAACCCTCGAACCTTCCTTCCAGAGCAAACACCTGACCTGCCAGCACACCTCCCCCCAAACAGTGTCACCCCCTATCCTGGACACTTCCCCTACCAGAGCCCTGGGCTGACGGCTGGCTTACCCAGCCCTCCCTATGGTACCATGGACCCTTCCCACATCTTCCACCAGGTCAAAGGTCAGCCCTTTGGCCCGCTGGAACCCTTCTTTGATGGTGTTTTGGTATCAGACGGCTCCTCATTCGACCCGCCCCTCAGTCCTCCCCTTAGCATTAGTGGGAACTTCTCTTCCTTCAAGAATGAACCCGTCCCATCTTCTGACTACAACAAGAGCTTCTCCTTCAGCGTGCACTGTGGGGGAGGAGCAGCCGGAGGCCACGGCACCATCTATGGCAGCGGGGGCCCCAACCTGCGGTGCACTGAGCTGCAGGTGGAACAGCTGATGGGATTTGACGGACACTCACACCAAGAGCGAATGATGAACGCCCAGTTGAACGCCATTTTCCACGACTCATAAGGATGAAGGGGATGAGGGACTAAAAACAGATAAAGATGGAGACAATTACACAAGGAGGCATTTGTGTGTCCTTCTATAATCTCCTAGCTGTCTTTAAGCCTGTTCATGCATTCCTTCTTCTTGTGATGCTCTGTGACTCCTCCCACTGATGTTGATGTCACTCATCTATCTTTGTTGAGATCATCTAGTGGGAGAGGATCTTTGAATGTCTTTTTTTTAATCATATCATCACTTATAAAAATTCAATGAGCAATAATCTAAATTAAACTATGCAATTTTGTGAGCTGTTAATTCCAAATGTTGATGAAATTTAAGAGCTCTCTCTATTTTTAGGTCTGTGTGAATCTGAGCCGGCTTAGAGCTGATGTTCATGTTGTTCATGTGATTTTTTTACTTCCTGCTTTTTATAATTTTCCTGTAGTGTTCTGTTGACATTTCATGTGACTTCTTCATGTTTTATAATATAAATGTTTATAAATGGTCAATGGACTGTATTTATATTGCACCTTTCCATCCAACTAGGATCCTCTTAACACTTTACACTACAATCCGGAGTCAATCTACGGAGATCACGTTGCACCAACAGGAAAAGAAACAAACACAACATCCGTATTTTCATTTTTAAGACGCCATAGGGCAGGCTAAATTTGTATTAATCCCAGATATATGGATGAATATATGGATATATTTCAACACAAATGCTGTCAGAATGTATTGTTCTGTTTGAAAAGCAGATGGAAACATGAAGCATATTTGTACACACACAATACATGTGGATTTTATTTTAAAATCAGAAGTTTCAAAAAGACAAGAGTTTCAACCATAGACACTTTTATATCTATGTTTTCAGTTGTGTTTGTAGTTCGTCTTCCACAAAATTAATTATTTTTTGC
Source organism: Anablepsoides cearensis (assembly GCA_032275365.1). Classification (NCBI taxonomy): domain Eukaryota; kingdom Metazoa; phylum Chordata; class Actinopteri; order Cyprinodontiformes; family Rivulidae; genus Anablepsoides; species Anablepsoides cearensis. The sequence continues at coordinate 18,072,466 of JAUBOC010000160.1, read as the reverse complement.
TCTGACTTCCACAATTATCCCTGGTATTATCCCACAATCTCCGTCCTGCACACACGCTCCCTCCTCTGTAAATTGGGGTGCAAACAAAGCTACGAACTGAGCACAGCAGTACAGCAGAGCGGAGCCGCATCTAGTGGAAATCCGGGGTTAGTTTAGAAACAACCAAGCCTTACTGCAATTTTCAGATTGTCCTGTCATCCGTTTCTCAAGTCCTCCCAAATTCTCAGTTCTTGTGGTCCAGACAGAAGCAGAAGCATCAAACTAAGGTTACTTTTCTTCACAAGTCGCTGGTTCTTCGACATCTTCCTCTTGTAGGCTGTCTTCAAGACATTATTCTTGATATTGTTTGCTCTCCCCTCCGAAAAACACTCCTCTTTGTTGCTGGTGACTTCCAGTTCTCTGCACCAAGGGCCAGTGTACAGGAGGGTAACGACAATGCCCTCTACTGCGCTCTCATTTATCTGATATGGCAAGCCCTAATTAAAATTGTTCATTTAAATTTACTTTACAAATGATCAGGCTATCAAAATATTTCTTTGTTACCTTTCACTATAACAGGATAAAAAGTGACTGAGCACATTTTAGTGTAATCTTCTTATTTGTAAGAAGGAAAATTACTGTGAATGACAAAATATTAATAATGATCAATCAATCAATCAATCAATCAATCAATCAATCAATCAGTTTATTCACACAATTTAACAAATTCATCTTTAATTTACTAACACATTCTCTTACAACACACAAGTGAAAAAGGAGCCTCTTTCTCAATATTTAGAAAATTATTTTTTAATGGTCCTCTATATTAAATTACCAATAGAATTTGCAATATATAATTTTCCTCATTGTTAACCCAAAAGTGTATTCAACTTAATATTTTTAAAGGGTTTGAATTTGATCTATATTTGTTCATTTTTTTATTTGAGAATTTGTTCAACTCCTCATCCAAACTATTTCATAATTTTACTCCAAAATGGCACATTTGTTTTAAAGTAGGACTCACAGTTTAACTTTTGAAATTGTACTTTCTTCTGTTATTTCTGTCACTTCAGCTCAAGACAAAGAACTTTTGTAAATTGAATGTTAATAATCTCTTTCTACCTTTAAACATGAATAATATATATTTTTTTTATTAACTAAATCCCTTAGTTTCAAGATAACTGCTTTAAATATACACTTAATGTAAAACTGGGGATTGTTTTGTTTTTACACAAACAAAAAACTAACAGAAAAGGTGTAAATCCTGACATTAGCTGTAGAAGCTACAGTCTCATAGTGCGCGCGCTCCGACGGGAACGCGCGGGAGCGCGCACACTCGTCGAACATCCTTTTTCGATCCGCCACGTGACCTTAAGCTGCTTCTGTCGCCATAGCAACGAGACCCCGGAAATGCATTGTAATAAGCTTAGTACTTGTTGATGAAGAAAGAAAGAAATTAATAGTTTCCACTTTGTTTTGATTGTGTTCCTGTTCGCGGACATGTCAGAGCTCAGTCAGGGTGCAGACAGCAGAGACGGTGGTGAAAAGGAGAAAAACAAGCCAAAGGATAAGGAGGAGGAACAGCAGGAGCAGAGCAGGTGAGTCCTCACAGATACATTAATCCTGATAGAGCGGACGAGCATGGAAAAGTACATATAGTTAAATAGGACAACTATAGCCTGAGTTGGGCATAAGTATCGTGAGAATTTCATAAAAATATTAATAATAATCGTTAAAAAAAAAAAATCTCCACTGATTTACTGGCTTGTAGTCACGTGGTTTGAGACGTGCAGAGGCGCCGCCATTGCTATGTGTTGATTGTGGATCATATACGTGTGCAGAGCCCGAGAAAAGCAAGATTACCACACCAGAAACTGAGTGTTTGGCTATAAACCGTAGCACATAACGAAATTCACAGAAAAAAGCACAAAGAAGAATATTTCACATACAAGTTCCTTCCTTCTATGTAGTAAAGCAATAATTCAGCAATACATAATGTTAGCTGCAAGCAGACTCAGGTAAACGATTCTCCAAATTTAATCAACACAATTAGTAAAAAGTTATCAGTCTTACAAAAGTAGAGAATAATATGGCACTAGCCATTGATTGTCACAGGCTAATTTAACAACTGTGATACCATACAATATTTATTTAATGTATAACAAACTACTTAATGACCTCACAATGTATTGATGTTATTAAATTATTAATTATTACACAGTGTTATATATTTTAGTACGACGGTGTATTAGGGCCACACAACAAGTTTTTTTATTGTCATTACGAGATAAAAGTCGTAATTTTATGAGAATAAAATCATAATCATGACGTGTCTATTTCCCGTTCCTCATTTCCTCATTCTTTTTCTCCACACCTGCTGTGTACAGCCATGTGTTTGTGTTTATAATGTAGTCTGTGATGACTTGGTAGTGATGTGCAGATTACTTTAGTTATTTCACATATGTTCACCATTAACAGGAAAATAGTGGAAAATAACTAAACTATTCAAATCTTGTCTAAATCATACATGGTTAGAGGGAACTACTTTTTCTTCCACTTGGGTAATGCAAAGTATCGGTATTGGATCAGTATCGCTGATACCAGCCACATTTTACTTGGTATCAGTATCGGAAAGAAAATTGGCAGTATCGAACATCACTATGACTTGGGTCACTGTTAGATTAATATGCTTTCTTCCAAATTAGCTACATGATGAATCTGTCTATGCATCCATTAATGACAATACAGCTTCAGTTTATAGTCGTTTGCACAATTTCCAAGTCCTGCTACTGATAATTTGATGCTAATGTGTTAAAAGTCTAACTATGTATTTATAGTAACACTAAAGAACAACTTGAGAAGTTGCTCAACATTCTTCATTTTAATGCAGTGATAACTGCATGCTTTATTGTGTCAAGGCTAGAATATTTTGACTTTAAACTCGTAATATTACAACTTTATTCTCATAAAATTATGACTTTATTTTTATACGACTTTAATGTCTTAATATTATGACTTTATTCTTGTAATTTAAAAAAATAAAAAAAAATCTCGTTGTGTGGCCTTAATACTCTGTCGTATTTTAGTTATAACAGATTGATAATATAATGCAGTCCATAAATCTAGACTTCTGTGAATTAACAAACAGCTTAGGCAGCATGTTTCAAAAATTATATATTTTTAAATTAATTCAATTGTGAAATACGCATAAAAGACTACAATATATTAAGCCATAGTACTGAAAATGGGATAAATCATCTGGTTATTAGCATTATACAGGTGTACCAGGCCTCTAATGGGAGTGGTAGGGTGTTGTTTGGTGAAAAAAAAAAACAAAAGCAAAAAAAAAAACAAAAAAAAAAAACAAGTAGATAACTAAAAGACATGTCCAATCTCATACCAAAAATATTGAGTCTGGAATATTACACTAAATTGTTTTAATTTTGGATCCCTTTAATAAATTAGTCCAATCCACATTGGCTATACATGCCCAGGACTTACCACAACCAATACACAAATACCCATATACAATTATGAAAAGTTTTTATTCCTGAATTGCGCATCAAAAAATATCTATGGCTGGAACAGATGTAGACCACAGTCCATGTTGGTCACGGTCTACGTGGGCCGTAGGCTGCTCTTGCTGCAAACGACTGTGTAATGAGACGGTCTAGTCTACAGAAGACGTATGTTTGTGTGACCACGCGCTGCTTTATTAACATAGGGATACATTTTATATCACACCGCTTCAATTGTTTTTTCATGAGAAAAACCTTTATAAATAAATTTTCAAACAGCATTTATAATTTGGGTTTAGCTCCAGTATCAGTAGCCTACTTGTAATTGCAATTTGTTTAACATCTTAAAGTAACAAAAGTTTCTTTTGTTAAGTTGCTTAACTTACATTCTTCAGTCTGTGAAATATTTCCAAACTCCACCGTAAAAAGAAACAAACTCAGCCGTCTTTATTTTCTGTTTAATTTGCTGATGTCGCAATGAATTCTGGGATACCGTGGGCCATGTAGGATACTCAGATGCAACCTACGTCCCCCCCCCCCCCCCCTGTTGCTTTTTTGTATTATTGTATATATGGCATAAATTTCACCCTCCCTTTTTTATAAAACAATCTTTCTTATTTGATTTGTACAGTCTTGCATACATAACACTCTCCTCCTGTCATGCTCTGCCTCGTCCGTGTGTCTGAGTTATATTTTAGAATTTATACTTCCTGTTTTTGATGTTTCATTATGTTGTTTATGTTTAATTTTCTCTTTCTGCCAGTTTTACATTGTTGATAATTGTACAGCACCTTGTGAATGTATTTACTTTGTCCACAAATGAGGCCGATGTCGGCTGCAACCCATGAATTGAGACACAGCCAAGATATACAACATAAATGATTTAGACCAGGGTGACAAACTTACTCTGATGGGTTGTTAAGGCACAAAATGAAGCAAAAATGCCATCTATAGTATGAATTCTTACGTCCACAATAAACCCATAATAATGGTGGCACTTTTTACACTGACATACACAGTTACGTCAATAGGTGATGTTTAATACAGTAATATTAATGTTTGCCACTTTGCCATGCGAGTGATGACATATTTTTGAGTGCGACATATTATCACTATCAAGTGCACACGTGAGCCCAATTCTGGCAGAAAGTGCAGAACAACTAATGTTAACCCTAACCTGATGAACTTGTTTAATCACCTGAAACACTGACATAAACTGCAGTACGAGAAAAGACAGAAAATGCGTACGAAGGCCATGTCAGCTACACAGTAGTACAATTATTATCTATAAAATATATTGTTCTGAAGTAATGATGATTTAAACTAGATCTGAAGTTAGTCAGTATTTTGTTTTTTTTTTAGCTAGTTGAATAATTATGACTTCAATATTTGATAAATTCAAAAGACAGTTTCCACATGATGTCACAATATGGGTCCTGCCCGCCATTAACAATCCAGCTTTCTACTCCATTGAATGTGCACGAGAGAACCCCAGTGGTTGTGTGTTGTTGGGTTCAAGGGGGTAAAAAACAAAGACAATAAGTCTTTAAAGTGAAGTTTTTATTTTACCCCAAGGATTAGAAGAAGTGAAGATGAGCAAACTTTGCTAATGAGCATTGAGCATTGATGAGTGTGGCTGGCTATAAGACAAGAACGGAATTCCATCTAAATGCACACATTTCTGTTGTAGTCTTGTAAAAATATTGATATCAATATAAATTTACATTCATGTAGATTTGGAGTCTTAATAAAGACCAACATGCAGTAGTACTACATCTAAAAACAAATATACTGGTTACATTCATAGACAAACAGCCCTGTTTACTTACCTCACTTGTGATCAGAATTTTGTTCTTTAGTTTTAGTGTCCTAACAACAACCCAGCAACTGCTGCTTTGGTTCAAAGTGTCCAAAGACTTCAAGGATTGTAGTTTCTCTGTAATTTAGGCATTTTTTTTTGTAAATTTAATAATTCACAATGTTGATATGTGACTGGTGGGAGCAAATCCAACTTGGCAGACATTTTGCCTTTGTGCACCTCATATACATTTACCCCAATAACAGCGACCTTTACTTCATGCCTTTTTAACACAATATCTAATATGTACAGTATCTGTAACGTGTGCATAGCTCACAAGAATTTAGAATAATTTTAATTTAAAAAAATTACATTATTAGCTTTAGTTAAGACCAGATCACATTAGTTATACACATAAGTCTACTCAATTGTGAAATCATACATGTTTTTCTCATTTCTCTTCAGTTGGTACAAACGTATCACAGCATTTTTTACATTATAATTTAAATTAGATTAATATTATATGTGACCCATCACATTGAAACGAGGATTAAGTCTAAAAGTGGGATATGGAGAAATAGGCAAATATAGTGTTTTGATTAAAATGTTTGCAAAAATTGCATTTTGTCAAAACATAATGAATAAATGCCTAATCAATGTATCATTTGAATGAAGTGTCTGAAATATAATCATAAAACAAAATTTTGAAGCACTTTTTTGAGCAGTAGCAACAAAAAACCAGATTTTGAGGAAAATGCCTTAAAATTTTGAGATTTTCCATGTGAGCAAGCAAAGTTTTGTTCCTTTTCAGCTGGGAAATATAAATATAATTTGAGGTTTCCTCTTTATAAGGACATCAAAATTTCCTCATTAAAATTACATAAAATTAGGATTCAGACCAAATATTTATGTATTATTGTAACCAACAAGACAAATTAAGTCACAAGTATGGATTTACTTATGATATCAGAATGATCCAGGGATCAAAATGTAGTTTTTAAAGCAAGGAATCTGAAAATGTAATAAGGTCATTTTGACAAAATTGGACTTAATCCTCATTTCGATATGATGGGTCACATATTCAGATATGTAACCATCAATACTTATATTTGTAAATATTTGATTTGACAGAAGTAACTTGTGTGTTTACATGTGTCAGTGAGACTGTGTTGCTGCGAGGAATCTTCAAAGTGGGAAAAAAAAGTCACGATGTCCTGCTCACTCAAACCAAAGTGACCTGGACCCCCATCATCCCAGAGACCCAAACAGGTCAGTTACTGTGAGGAGTTGCTGTTGCAGCATTCAATAGTTGTGTAACTGATGAATAAGTTGTAACTTTTTGAGACTGACGGAACACACATACACTCACATAGTTACAGTACTTCCCTCTGCATACAGTTTAACAACTCAGATTGTACCGTATGTCAAATCAAAGCTTAGGCTAGAAAATAGGATTGAAAAGAAACACACAACTTCTGTGTGCTTGTCTATGTATGTTTGGAGCATGGTATTAGTTCAAATGGTTATCAGTATTTTGCCAAAATTCAAAATACGGATCACCAATCAAACTAATAAAGCCTAATTATTTAGGCTTATTATGAATGTTTATATCAGATATAGCTAAATTTAGGGCTCATTAGCTGTTGCAGGCGTCTAGTCTCGAAATACATTACATACATTAAAGGGGCAATGTTATCTGTTTCTCAGGCATATATTTAAATTCTATACCATAATAAAGTACCTATGTCACCTTTGAGGCATTTTGGTGGTTTCGGCCTCTGCCTCCCTGATTGGTTGGCAGCTCTGATCACTCTCACCTGTGAAGGATTGGCTCATCAACCCCCTGGCTTCTTAAGGCTGGCCTGAGGAACAACTCATCGCTGAAGCATCAATGCTGTTTGGTATGATCTCAGCCTGTTGCCTGTTTCTTGAACCCTTGAGTTTGCTAATCCTGTGCCCTCTTTGTACTTACCTGTTTCTAGATACTGCGAGACCTGTTGTTGTTCCGTTCCTGCCATAGCCACCTGAGAACGAGCCACTCACCTGATCCTTCATGCGCTGCCTCTCCGCCTCCAACTAACCTGTAAATCCGAGCACCTGTAAATACTCACCTGTTGGAAAACGCACCTGTAAATACTCACCTGTTGGAAAACGCACCTGTAAATACTCA
>JAUBOC010000160.1:17904505-17915066 GCA_032275365.1 Anablepsoides cearensis | reverse complement strand
AATACATATGTAGTGTTTATATCTTTCTGCTCTGGGTTCAAAGCCAAAAAAACAACCTAAAAAAAGCTAATAATTTCAATTCCAGCCTGAATTATTTTATTTTTTTGTAAATATGAAGAGACCTATCCATCCAATTAACCAAATACATGAAGGGCTCCATTAGATTGATGAAATACTTCAAGCTTCCATCTTAATGATAAAATGCATAAATGCAAACTTTTGAGTCAACCATTTATTCCAGTTTATGCAGTTGTTGCGATATGCATATTGAGATGCGATTTATCGCGATGACGATAAATTTTCGATATATTGTGCAGCCCTAATGTTAAAGCACTGTTTATATGCATAAAATACCACATAGAGGTCAGTTATTGTTTTTCCTGTGCTCAATCATAGCAATGAGATGAGGAATGTGATGACATGTTTCGTGTTTAGTTTAAATTAAACATGACACATCAAAGTTAATCACAACTGGCCTTTAGAGGACCACCATAATGCTCATGTGGCCCTCAGTGAACATGACTCTGAATTTAACACCCTTAGTGTAAAGTATCCAAAGATATCCCTGAAGTAACAATTAAATTGTTTCTATGCACTGGCTTTCACAGGGCCTTAGAAAAACAGTTTAAATACTTTTTTTAAACAAACAAAAAAGCATACATGTGATTTAAACTTTCATATTAGTTACATGTAACATGTGAAGTACCACAAAAGTCTTGAAATGTCTCTTTTTAGAGTGTTTCATTACCCACTGTGCCTCGTGTCTGCTTTATTTCCAATAATAGCCAGACATTGTTGAAACTACTGTTAGAACAAAGCAGAAATCTTCCAAGGAACTTGCTGGTCTGGTGGTATTTTTGACCAGAAATCACTTTGATCCGATTCTTAAACATTCCCTATTTGATAAAACTCTCAAATGAGCAGTGGTACAAACCTCATGATCCGCCTCCTAAAATGGCATTGAGCCGTGATGTGTCTCTTTCATGGCTATGCTGAAAACACACTTCACTGTGTGTGTTTTTTAATATTATTCCTTAAGAAAATCACAGACGGAGAATCAAACTGTCTTCAGTCAACATTTAGATTCCTAATTTGCAGCGCAAAAAAGGAGCTGCAGAGGAGGAGACTTCTTTCATTAGACACTTCGCCGAGGCTGTGAAGTTTGCTCCTTCCATTTGAAACGACTTTAAAAGAGAAACAATGCCTTTGCCTATTGGGTCTTTGGAGATTTTTTCCTCTCTCATCACATATTAATAAAAGAGGTGGCATGTATGGAGTTGGGAGAGCTTGAGCAGCTCACTGTGAGGAAACCAAAGCGAGTTCCATGCATGCTTAGAACAAACCCATTATCGCCCAACATCGGAAGGGAGAGGCGTATGTTAATGTTTTTGCCTGTGTGTGTGTACATGTTTTTACTATCTGTTGGGGATACTTTTTGACCATTTTCCCAGTACACACAGCCTGGTGAGGACCTACTGTTTCTGTTGAGGACAAAAGCCCGGTCCCCATTGGGGGAAAGGTCGTTGGTGGGCCAGGGGTTTGGTTTTGGACTAATGTGTGAATTGAGTAAAGGTTAGATTTAGGGTATGTACTGGAGTGGTTGGGTCTAGGGTAAGGGGTCAGGGTTAGGTTGTAGAAATGACCAGTAAATGAATGGAGGTCAATGCAAAGTCCCGATGATGTGTGTATGTATGAAAGTGTTCGTTCCTGCGTGTTATGTAAACAAAATATCTCATGAACCACTGGATGGACTCTAAAGGAACCTTATGGAAGTAATCATCAGACATATATCTACATCTATACAATGAAAATTTTCAGTCAAACCAATAAAACATAGAACTAATCAATATTAGCCAACACAAAAATGTAGCATCTCAATCAGTTTTACATGCATTGTTTTCAAATTCACAACACACACTCTGAGCATGACCTCTTCCAATGTTGTATATGATATTGTTTTCAAGGTTTGACTAAAACAGTCCTCAACATGGGAAGAATCATCCTTCTGTTTTCTTTTATCCACCTCTACCTTTCTGGGTGGCATGGGTCAGTAGTGCTCACACCCAGCAGTCACTGTGTGAGAGGCGGGATAAACCCTGGACTGGTTGCAAGTCCATCACAGGCCACATAAGGCTCTTTCAGAAGACAAGACCATGATGGGTGAACAGGCCAACGTTCCCTCGGGCAATTCAGAAGTAGTAGTTGTAGAATGACTCTTGCCCTTTATGTTGCTTAGATCAAAATACACCCAAGTACTTCTTTTTAAGGTTTAAGTTTCAATATAACCCGACTCTTATCACGGTTGTATCTGCGCTGCTGTCTACTTTTAGCCAGTCTATGTGACGATAAAGTTTGTATTTATTTCCTCCTCTGCACCTTCGTCGAGCGAGGACTTGAGGAAAGGTGTCAGTCAGCACTATGCAAAGTGCCTTTACCATTTCTGTTGCTACCTCTCTGCTTTCGTGTGTCTTCTGAATGGACCGAGGTGGTCAGAACAAGAGAGACAAACGATCATTCACACTCTCGTTTACACCTAGGGACAATTTAGAGTTGCCAGTTAGCCCAACATCCCCAGCCAGGATTCAGCTCTACCAACTGAGCCACCATGCTGCCACTAGGGGTGCAACAATACATGTGCCCGTATCAAACCGTACCTAACCATATCGAAGACACTTGTATCGAACAATACAGATGTTTAAAATGTATTATTATTTATTTCTTCTTAGGACACTGTGTTGAAGGATCAGTGGATCTGTGTTCGACTACACCACCTAGGCTGCATTTTTGAGCACAGATCCACTGAGAAACTTGCTGTTTTAGCAACATTTAATTTAAAAACTAGACTTTTGAGGTTAAACAAATGTTTATTATTAATTTAAATAAATTGCAAGTTAAAAAGGGCATGGAAATTTCTCTTTTTTGTATCGAAAAAATATCAAACCGTGAGACTAAAGTATCGAACTGAACCGTGAATTTTCTGTATCGTTGCACCCCTAGCTGCCACATAGGAATATTTTAGTTTAAATTCTGGCTTGAAAAGAATCCTAGGCCTTTCACTTATTGTGCACCTAATCTTACTCAATAAATCAAAATAAAAAATGGGACATTTTTCTTAAAGCTATGCAGATGTTCTATGCTATAATATACTACATCTATTGCCTTAAGAGGGTGCAATAACTTGATGCCACCTTTTATACTCTAGCACACAAACAGACAGATGCATGCACCGAAAGAGTTTCCTAAATTATCTTATATCAGCATGAATCAGAGGTTTATTTCAGTTATGATGATCGGTGTAACGCTCATCTGTTTCCAGCATCTGCCTCTGTTTCTTCTTTAATTAGACAGGCCTATCAAGCCGGAGCAAGAGTTTTTTGATATCCTCAGAAGGTCAGGTTGTGCAAACAGATTAATGCTCATAATTCATATCAAATCAAGGACATCAGAGGATCACATCAATTACAAGTTGTTTATTGTTTGCCATTGTTGTGTTAGCTTCAAGTCTAATAATATTTGGAGGTCGGGCCACGGCGCTGCATCAACTACAAGTGGGGAAAAAAAAGCTCTTTTGAAGCCTTTTCATTTCGTCGTGCCATATTAGCTGCACAAAGCAACCCAAGATGACGCGCTGCCTTCGCTTTCAAGATAAAAAGAAACAAGCATTACATCACTTTCTAAATAACTCCACGAATTAAGAAAATTGCAAGTAAATTGGTCATCTAAAAACAAGAAGAAGAAAAAAACATCAGTCCACGAAACACAGTTTTCTTAAACTGTGTTTCATCTATTAATTTGCCTCAAGATAATAACCGTTTACATAATGGTTTGAACATGGGAACAAGAGTTTGTGTTGGATTCTGGGCATTTGTTTGTTGGCTGCAGACAAAGTTCCCTCTTATCCCTTCTTGTCCCTCCTAGTGGATTGGAATAGCAGATTTGTGGCATGAAAGCAAGCAAAACTCATGGAAATCAGCGAGGCCTTCATTATACCAAGGTCATTTACAGCTGGCTTTTATTCTCCTCTGTACTTTGAGGAGGTAAGGGAATCCTATTCTCCATCACCCAAGGCCTCACCTTTGAACACACAACCTCACACCAAGGCCAACAAATGCTCACACACATTGGTTCCTCTTTCATTTGGCCTCCTTTGATTTCATCATTCATTTCTACATTACATTAGTGTGTTAGCGGTCAGCTTATGTGAGTGCAGAGGGCGGCTGTTTCTCCAGAATAAGACTGAATAATGCACGGGAGAAGGCTCGAAGGGATTTACCAACAGCAGCAGCGATTGCTTTCTTATTCTGTGTGTGTGTGTGTGTGTGTGTGTGTGTGTGTGTGTGTGTGTGTGTGTGTGTGTGTGTACATATATATCTACCGACGGCATTCCTTTTTTATTTGGTTCTCTTTACACTTTATATAAACATTTTTAAAATTCATATTTATTTATATAAAATAATAAGAAAAGCTGCCAGTGGATTAGTGGGGCAGGGCTATTCAAAGGGTGGCCTGCAGGCCAGATGTGGCCCGCAGGTAACTTCTGTCAAGCCTGCCAATGAGTTCATTTAAAAGCAAAAACATAAAAACAACTTAAATTTCAAAAACAAATCTATAGCTGTTGTAGACAATGTATAACAAGACTACACAACTTCATTAATTATAAAACTAGATTTTAAATAATTAGGAAAATTATAGATTGTTTTTTATTTAAATTCTAATTAATTGTAAATAATTTCAATTCAATTTCAATTCAGTTTATTTATATAGCGCCAGGTCACAACATACGTAAATAGGATTTTTAAATTAGGAAAAAAATAGATTTTTTTTAAATTGCTGGATTTACGCACTCTGTGCTGTAATTTAGTTGAACTGCCCTGCATTAGAGTCTTCCAGGTAACCATGCAGCAGTGTCAGTCACTTTATGACAGCACTCTTAATAAGACATACAGAAAGGAGTGCAGATTAAATGTTAAGCTGCAAATATAGTCACATATATATGTGACCCATCACATCATAAATGAGGATTAAGTCTAAAAGTGGAATGTGGAGACATATAGGCAAATATACTGTTTTGATTAAAACATTTGCAAAAAATAGCATTTTGTCAAAACATAACAAATAAATGCCTTATCAATTTATTATTTGAATGAACTGTCTGAAATATAATCATAAAACAAAATTTTGAAGCATTTTTTTGGGCAGTAGCAACAAAAAACCTGATTTTGAGGAAACATACCTTAGAATTTTGAGATTTTCCCTGTGAGCTAGAAATGTTTTTGTTTCTTTCTAGCTTGAAAATCTCAATATTCAAATGCTATCTGAAGTTTCATCTTTATATTGACATAAAAAATTCTCCTTAAAATTACATAAAATTAGGATTCAGTCCAAATATTATTGTATTATTGTAACCAACAAGACAAATTAAGTCATATCTCTGGATCCACGTATGATATCAGAATGATCCAGGTATCAAAATGTAGCTTTTAAAGCAGGAATCTGAAAATGTAATTAGGTAATTTTGACCAAATTTGACTTAATCCTCCTTTCGATATGATGGGTCACATATATGAAAACAAAAAAATGTATAACAAAAGAAATAATCCTAAAATATGAGTTTCAGAACCATTTTCTTAAACACTCTAGTTTTGATTCCTATTTTGTGGGTATATGTTAAAAATAAATTTTCAGTTTTAAGAAGAAAATGCTGAGCTCAAGTACAGTGGAGGCCAATGAGAGTTTGGATGTACACCCTCTGCCCTCTGGAGAGATTTCAGATAAAATTAATAAATCCTATCCAAGAGATACTAGGAGAAAGAAAACAAAGATTTACATTTTGAAATATCACTTGTATAAAAAGTGTAATGTCTGTGGAAAAAAAGTTTAAAGAAAAGTTCACATAGAAAGTTAGTGTTGTATCATCTGTTCCACATTTAAATGTAAAATTTCTGAAACCTATAAAACTGATACTGTGTAAAACAAGTAAAGATACCAAAATGCCAGTTTAGTCACATGAAATCCAACTTTCTGTGATCTCTTTAAATGTCAAATAATATTTCTGAAACATATCTGAGCTACAGAGTTCGAAAAAGAGATGACGATTTCACTAACTTTGCCAACATTTTATAGAAATTTAGAAATATTTGAAAATGTAATTTTGCCATTTTTATTTGTGTTTTATGACGTGCTACTACAAAAAGTTACAGGACAACATTTTGATGTACTTTTTAGCACAAGTTTTTTCAAAACTGGGAGGAAATAAATAGAAGAATAATAAGGGTGTTTCATTGACATTAAGAACAAACTGTGATCAAGTAACAAAACACTGATTTCTGTTGTAAAAATAAATGAAGTTACACTTGGCAAAATTGTCTTGTCTTAAGAGCTGTTTTTATTCTGCACAGTGATCTGAAACAACCATCTTTCTTGCACATACACACACTAACTTGTCATAATTAGGCCATTATTCTCAAAGCAATCCAAGCCTACAATTTACTGGGGGAAAAATTGTCTTGGATGTTAATATTTGTAATGGGTATCAGAGGAAAGTTGAGTCTTACTCAACAGCACAGATCTCGAGGAATGGAAAGTGCTCTCCTTATTCGGAGCCAGATGGTGTCTTCTGTCTGTCTGGGTTTGATTTAAAACTCTCCACTGATCTGTTACCACCAAGAGCTAGCCTGCATGTTAAAACAAAGCTGTGATTCATCTCCTCTGAGATGGACAATTGTTGTGCACGTGTGTGTTAGCGGGGCCGGGGCTGTCGTCTAGGTTTAGGGTATTAAAATCACCAAATATATTTGGAAATATGTGCTGCCCGGTGATAGTCGTACAAGCTGTAATATTCCCGAAGAAGTCAAGCTCAGTGCCTGCCAGCTTACTTTGGCCTTCTCTTCTGATGCTGATATTTAATCTCTTAGGTGGAGCTTGAAGTTTCTGTCCTACAGCCTTGATCTGGTTGAACCTTACAGGACAAGGCTTTCTTTTTCTGTCCACCAATAGAAACAGCTTTCTTTTTGTCCAGACACTCTGCTTGTCTTTTGGTAATGAAGCTGTTTTGTTTTAGTGGCCAATCACAACATATTAGAAAAAATGAACACCATGACAAAAGATTGAAAAGAAATGACTCTTCTGTCATGTCCTTCTTATATCTGCCAGGTTTATGAGCAGTGAAACAGATGTTCACGTCTCAGATCAGGAGTGGCAGAAGCGCTCGGAAACGGCGCTGGAAAAGAATGAGCATTAGCCATCTGATCGGACAGGATCAATAAAAAGCAATTAGATGATAAGTCTGTGGGAGTGGGCCTTGCGCGTCCGCGACTGCGGAGGCCGAGACCTTTACAGCAGCGGGGCGAGCGAGGGGATGAACTGTTTAACTTCTCAAACACAAACCTCAAGAACAGACCCCCTTCGTATGCGCGGAGGGAGTCCGTGACGGTATCCATGGCATGCAGTATTTATACGTGTTTGTCTGCTTGTGTGGCTTGTGTGTTTCTCCTAACATCTATTGTCATAATGATGTGTGATTATTAGGAGAGCAGGGTTTTCACAGCAGGGAAAAAAAAGGGGCTGAGCCGACAACAGGTTGGGCCTCCCTTTGTTTTCTTTTGTTTGAACACTCAGCAAATCCATATTCATGCTGCTAATATGCACACAGTGGTGCACATTTCAGTCTGTGTATTTGGGTTGCATACATTAAGAACAATCACGCTGTATGCCACTGTAATGCCAACAGAGGGAAAAAGTAACAATAAAGGCAGGTTTCTCATAAAAGAGGTGGAGCTGATGTCTTGTTATTCCTGTAGCATCCGCAGGAAAGGTTAAGCTCCCGTCAGTGGATAGGCTAAAGCAGTTCAGTGTGGGCTGAAAAGATAAGCTCTGACCATTATTGTACCTCCTGAGCTTGATTCTATAACTACAAAAGAACAATCCTTCCATTTATAACATCATGTAGCACAAAAATCAATGCTCAAATCAGTTTTTTAATTTATTGTTAGTTTTTTTTTTTAAATTCACCTAAAGATTTGTCTTATTGGTGACCTTTAAAATCCAAATAAACATTTAAACACAGTGCGTAGCCTATAGTTAGGAGGCATAAATTCCTGTGTTTGCTTATTTTCAACACTAGATGTCTCTCTGTGCTGTGTGCTTCACGTCTGCACTGGTGCAGCCTCATCCTGCTGCTTTTATTGGCCTCAGAAATGCAAGGCTAAGAAGAAGAGTTTTGTAATAATGCTTTGAGACACTTGGGTTATGAATACACACAGCTTAATGTTTTGATGTTTGAATTTGTCAGCCCTTATCTCGCTCTCTCTCATTTTTTATTTTTTTTGAAGAAGTCATGAATAGTGGAGTAAATCCACTGTCATCAGAAAAGTCAGGTACAGATGCACACACTCCGAGGTGAAAGTGCATTTGAGTATGTTTAAAAATAAACTCTATGCTGTGTCAAATTTAATATAGACTCCACACATCTAGACCTTTTTTTTAAGACTTCAGTCAAAGTGACAGAAATCAAAATAATTCGGGTAATTTTAATATTAAAAAAAAAAGTAGCAATGAGCAGATTATTTATCGTTCTGTTTTTATATTTAGTCACTCTGCTGTGCAATTTGTGTGTCCACTCTGTGGGCTTTGTATAGGAAGCTATTTGTAGTTTTATTATGTGCATTAAATGTAGCCATATCAGAGCACTTGGTCGTATCGACTTTAAAGGTTGCCTTTTCTCCTTCCTGCTTCAGAGGCCTTCCATCTCTTTTAGCCCGGAGCTCCCAAACCGCACAGCCGGCCAGTTCGAGGTGGCCTTTTATTATGATGTCAGCACTTTGCTTAAACAGTATTCAATATCTCCAGGACGACCGTTGGGGGAGCATCAATAAAATAATACAGACAAGCGCTGGATGGCCATTCCTCATAGCCGGTCAGTTTATTTGCTCATTGATTTATCGGTAGCTGACAGTGTAATTGGATTAAGTGCCAGTGATTATCACAGCTGAACAGGTTGTTTATTTTTTATTTATTTGTTTATTTTTTTGTTGCGAGTTGAAAAACTGTGCACAGAAATAGACCTAAAAGCCATCAGATTTAAAATAATTACTCGAATAAACTAAGAAAAATTGCAAAACGGCTGGGTAGACTTTATGATTTCTCAGTAAATAAAGAAAAATGTCTCGACTGAAGAAAGAGGGACTGAAAATTCAGCAAAGTGGAGGAGAAGGCTTTTAGACCCAGTCTAATCTGCAGACATATAGAAAATGACACAAGAAAAAAAAAGCAGTGCAGAAAATTGCATCAAAATCCACCACATAAATGTGATTTCTTTAGGAGATGGAGTCCTTTGGTGCAAGCTAAGTAACAATATTAATGTATCTATAATATCATCAACTTGTATTTGTTTCATGCAGGATCTGACCAAATATTGGGATTCACACTCACCAGTAATGTGTTTGTGTTAAGGTGTAAGAGCTCCATTATCTCCATCTTCCAACAGCTTCTCTGGGTTCATAATTCATGCAAAGTGAAATGAAAACCTCCTTAGCAATATGCAGATTTCTTTATGCAAAACAGCATTACCTATGATGTGTGGACCGCAGCTAATGTCTTTGATCAGCCTCTCTGACATTCTCTAACTACGGAGAAGAAAAGAACTTAAAATTGTAAAGGCTCCAAATTGAAGTGAACATAAAAGAAGATACATGGTGTTAATTGGTATACGCTAAGAATAATCCAGACCTTGGAGACCACTGTCCCTTACCGGCACCCCCCTCTCGCAAAGTGTCAGGATTTACATCTTTAATTCAAGATTTCCCCACATTAATAACCTCGCTGGCAGAGAAATGTGGATCACTTCATTTTAAAGTATAATAAACATCCAAATAGCATCCCTTCTTTCCCTCCCTCGTCATCTCTGAATATAAATTTTGATTACTGTGCAAAAGTACAGTCTTTTTTTTAACAAGGCAAAACACAAAGTATTGGTTGTTGAATGTAGTTGAGCTGCCTTTAATCTTAATTTTTCAGTTATAACACAGATAGAAAAGTACAAATAAAGATGAGGAATCTAAAATAAAATGAAGCTCAGAGCCACTGATATAATGGCTCATTTTTCTTGTTAAAGCACATTGTTTTGTTTACCATGCCACATATTTAGCCCCATTCTAACAACTAATTTCTCTCTCTATGTGTGTGCGTGTGTGTGTGTGTGTGTGTGTGTGTGTGTGTGTTCTCTACAGTGAAGTAAAGCAATTTGAGCACCGTTCTTCGATGTGACCTTTGATTATGAGAAGAATACAGCGGCGCTCATATCCCGGGCCTCTCTGTTCCCTCTCAACATGATGAATGGGATATGCTGAGCTGCAGGATGGAGTCTGAGAATCCACACTTGTGCGCGCACACTCACACACACTCGGACAGTGTACACACACACGCACATAGAAATGCTGACAGACAAATGACACTCTGATGAAAAGTGAAGCACTTTTAAGTCCTTAAATGCCACACACACACACACACACACACACACACACACACACACACACACACACACACACACACACACACACACACA
>JAUBOC010000160.1:17860392-17878851 GCA_032275365.1 Anablepsoides cearensis | reverse complement strand
CACACACACACACACACACACACACACACACACACACACACACACACACACACACACACACACACACAATGTTGAAAGGATGACTCCAGACCCCTCCCTGTCTCACACGCCCTCTGAGGAGGCGTTCCGCTGCTCTGGAAGTGTGTTGTGGTGTCTGCCGGTGCGCGCACGTGTGCCCTCCCGGGAGGTAATTACCAGAATAATTACAGTGGAATCCGAATCAGAATAACTTTATTGTCATTGCAACAAGCACAGCGAAATTAAGAGGCCACGGCTGCTAATTTATGCCTGATTGTTGACAGTCATGTTTAACATGCACAGAGATGGCCCGTGGTGTTCACGGTCTGATTTGTAAGAGTGTAATTGTGAGTTTGGGAGGGGAAAAAAAGGGGGACAATTTGGTGCAGTGTGTTCTTGTTTTCTTTGATTAACCTCGGACTTTAACGCTGCTGGTTTCACGTTGTTAAACCGGTTCTGTCTAAAGAACAGGTGTCAAACTCTGGTGTTAGAGGGCCGCTATCCAGCATGTTTTTTTTAGTTTCCCTGTTCAAACACAGCTTATTTGCTTGATTGGATGATTAACAGGCTTCTACAGACTTTGAAGAGGTAATTGCATCACTGAATCTGGTGTGTTGAAGCAGAGAATCAAGACAAACATGCATGAAAGCACCTGTATGTTTACAGTGTCTGCGTGACCTGTCTTAATAAAAACTTGATGATGGTTGATCATTGTTGTGGTCTTTCTTTTGTATCTATCCAAAGGTAAATCTTTTCAAAGTGCTGTTATATGACTCTGACTGGATTTCTTTAAAATCCTGACAAAAGGCATCATAAGTCAGTGGACAAATTTTCATGAAGTTTTCAGAGAGTAATCCCATGTAGCAGACAGGTGTGAGCCAGGTCCGGCAATGATGGCACTGTTTTTATGATGGCGTGCCACAACTGGCCTGGTTGTGGTTTGGTTCATGTAGTGCTGGTTCATCCATGGACCACATCTGAACCACCAAAGGGTCATCATTCTTTGCTGTAAGTGCATTTTGTGGTCCAGAACTGGATCTGACAAGGTTTGTGGGATCATTGTGTGAACATCTACAACTCATTAACTTTTCAAGTCAGACCCAT
Organism: Anablepsoides cearensis; assembly: GCA_032275365.1. Lineage (NCBI taxonomy): Eukaryota > Metazoa > Chordata > Actinopteri > Cyprinodontiformes > Rivulidae > Anablepsoides > Anablepsoides cearensis. The sequence continues at coordinate 17,877,729 of JAUBOC010000160.1, read as the reverse complement.
TCAAGATGGCTGCCACAGCGAACCAATTTGTATCAAACACAAAAGCGGCAATAAATTAATCAGTTTAACAAATGCTGATTTATACACAACACATAATCCAAGCCCTAAAATCATTGCATGAAATTATGAAATTCAGGGTTGGGGGTAGGAAGTGGTTATTAAAGATTAGAGAAGGTGAGCCTGTGATCAGAAGGTTTGATACCCCTTTACCCCCACAGCTGCTCCCTGCTCCACATGTGCAGTGTGAAAAATGCAGAGAACTGATTTCCCCACTGGTGATTATTATAGCATATAAGAAAATTGAATGTAAACATAAGGTTATTTGTGAGATTTGACAGAAGGGCCCTGTAAATTTTTCAAGAGCTGTGTCATGAAAGCTGGAGGTTCCTCCATTCCTTTATTGGTTTAAGGGTTTGTTTGGAATTTTTAAAGGGCTGTTCTATTGTTATTATCTGTAATCTCACATGTAATAGAAATCACATAGAGAATTAACAGTTTAGAAAATGAGGCAGAAGTTCTCTTCTGGGGGACAAGTGTAGCAAGTGTAACAGTGTTATTTAAACACTGATTAGTCTTCATAGAATGATCTAGATGTAATTCACAGCCAGATTTACAGTAGTAGTGCTGAATGAATATGTGTGTGAATGGGTAAAAAAGGTCACAGATTGTTGTGTAAAGTGCTTTGAGTATCCTGGTTGGATAGAAAAGGCACTATACTGTATAAGTACAGTTCATTTACTACTAACCATTTTAAACTGAACGCTCCCCCCCTAGTTTTGGAGGTTACATCAAGATAAAAGTATGTCTTCCAGGGGACTCATGAGAGTAAAGATGTCCAAAACTAAAATGATAATGTCAAAGTGCTCTCCGGCGCAACACTTTTGCAAAATCTCTTCATGCCACTCTGTTAGCTGCTTAACGAGGCTCATAAAACATTTACTTTTGAATTTTGCCAGAGGTTTTGCTGTTTGCATCAAGTCAGGAGCAGCATATCACAGAAACAACGAGTAAACTCTGTATTTGTATCGGAGAAGCTCTGACATGTTGACATTACCTGTGGTTTGCTTCAGCATGAAAGAGTAACTAGAATGTGAATTAAGTTGCCTTTTTACTTAAAGAAAAACCTGGTTTGTATGTTTCTGTGAACATTAACTATTGAATTCAGTGATGGACTTGCGACCTGTCCAGGGTTTACCCCGCCCCTCACACAGTGACTGCTGGGATTGGGCAACGGTGACCCCCTGTCACTCTAAAAGAAAGAAACATTCAAGCATTCAAGTTTTATGCCCACATTTTAAAATGTACCATACTCACAACCACAGCATAGCTACATTTTAAATAATTTGACCTGGAGCTAAAGTTTTCAAAACTTATCCAAACATAAATATTGCATCTGCTGGAACTTATGATCATATCACTCAGGTTAACAAAGGAACAAGTTACTCAGTTTAACAAGGGGTTCATATGTTTTGGATGATAGTGTTTTATGCTAAATAAAGTCATTTTAAATGTAATTTACACCCTTTTTATATAAGATCATACTTCTACATAATCACTGATTTGATCTTTTCATGGAGTTTGATGTGGAAAGTAAGTATATTTTTTCTTTACAGATTACCACAACCCATATTCAATATTCTCTTTAAGTCCAATAAGTAGGGAAAAAAAATCTTTCTTGTGATTACTTCATTTGTGGTTAGGGCTTCTCATCAGGCCACTATTTCTCTCCCCACAATCACTTTGTATTGACTTTTCCTCCCTCCCTGAACCACACAGTTGTTATCAAATAGGTCAGCTGCTGCTGTGCGGTTGAAGGACTTTTTATCGCCTCATAGACACCTCATGAACTTATGAGCATGAGAGAATAAACACTTGACAGTGTTGCAATAGTGAGCGTGCCTGCTCCTCGGTTTTGCCCAAATTATCCGCAAAAAAAGTCACTTGAACGGAAGTACAGACGCTGCCACCCAAATTAGCTTGAAATGAAGTTAACTCCAGAACTTTTAACGATAGCCGAGGTCTGTTTAAGATATTGAGTATTAATTCATTAATAATAGATACTAATGATCTTTGAAGTGTTGGACTTCGGACGCCCCCAGTGGGTAATGAAGCCTGTGGAAACACCTTTGAGGTATTGGGGGAGGGGGTGACCAGGGGTCTGGGATCTCTAGCTCGGAGGAGACACTACAAGTCTTTGTATTAGAGCTGATTGAGCCAGTCTGCGCCCTGGCGTCGTTACGGCCGACCACTTCCACGCCCCGAATTCTTCTGAGGAGACCGCTGATGAATTTGTTTAATTGAACCCTAAATAATGAATTCCCAAGGAAGAGATTTGGCCCAGTTGTAATTGCCAAAGATCAGAGTCCACAATGCAAAACTTCAAAAACTCCCCAGTGAGGCGGTCGTATGAGACATAACGATGACTTTCGAAGAAATAAAAGAAAGGGGTGATAGGGGGAGAGGGGTTGAAGGGGAAGGGGGGGGGGCAACAGAGGAGGAGTAAGAGACAGAGATGGAGAAAAGGAGCTGAACTAATGAGGAACAAAGACCTAATGAGTTTCACGAGGAAAGAAATAAAGTGTTTCCAAAGTCATCTTTAAACTTGGCTAGATGAAACACAGGAGCTGCAGTTGTTTTTGACAGCTCGGGACAAGACGGGCCACGGCTCGCAGAGCGACGGGTAATTCCCTATTCCTTTATATTACCCACTCCTCTGCCTCTCTGCCGCTCTGCTGGGAGCCGGCTCATCCCCTCTCTCTGCTCTCCCCGCATTGATTCTTGAATTAGACTGTTTTATTGAATAATTAATAGGCCTTTTCCCATGATTGATGATTTGCATGGCTTGAATATTAGCTTTTCAATCAAACGCAGCTTGTTCTAATGTAACCATATTGAAAACATGTCAAACACTGTTTACCCACTTTGCGCGCAATGTTGTCTTAAGTTCTGGCTGCCGAGGCCTCGGAACGCTCAGCGGTGGGGAAAGGGCCTTGTCTGGCACTTGCTCAGAGCTCAACACAAAGGCCCTGGAGTTCTGACACTTACACCGAACATGCATAAATATGCACATACCTCCACAAGCACATGGCAGAGCATAGTAATACGCACATTTATGCTGGAAAAAGACCCTACAAATGATTCATAACAAGCGAAGGTGTGCCTTTACACAAATCTACACACACACGGAAAAAAATCCTCTAGGTTCCCTCCACTGGAAAACCTTCATTTCCCCCAAAAGAGCCTTTCTTATGGCTCCAGCAGCTTTGCTTTGAGTGACAGCTTTGGCAGTTTGGGAATAGATTGTCAGGCACTTTAACGTCTAACATCTCAGCACTATATCACAGGGAGAGGAACACATCAGTGATGGGAGAGACACATGCATTAAGATTCCCTTTTAATTTGACTGGGATTGAAGTTGAGCGCCAAATTACGCCATCAGCCTATCCCCCCCCCCGCTCCTTTTCCACTCCCCACCCTCAGCCAAGCTTGTTTTTTGTTTGTTTCACTTATTTATTTATTTCCCCTCCGCCTCACTTATGCATTCATATTGAGCGTCCGACTTTCTGAGAGCATGTCAGAACGTCGCTCGGTGCATGAAAGTGCTTTGCGTAGCGTTGTGTCTGGCGTGTTTAGACGGTTCCTAAACATGTGCATGGTTAAATAATTTACAGGGAAACTGACTAATGACAGCCAGTGATCGTGTTGAGACGAAGAGGCCTGGGTGACTGCTGATCAGGGACAGAGCCTGTCTCTTTCTCTCACACACTGCCACTGTTTGTGTGTGTGTGTGTTATGTTCTGGGTAGGAAAAATGCTTGTGTTGGTGTTCCAGTAAGGCTGAAAGCTGCACGGGTTTTTACTCTAATAGACAGATGTATGGAGTGGACAGATCTTTCCCAAGACAGTTGTAGGAAATTGAGTGTGAGTTTCATTCATCACTGGTGTTTTTTTGTGTGACAGTTTCTTTCTTTGTGCATTCTAGGAAGCTATGAGCTCTGCATGCTTTAAGTTCCCAAGACACTTTACTGAAAAAATGCATATGAACCTGAGTGCTCTGCATAATTTGATACGGTATACAGAGATTTAAGTCCCGCCTACATGTAAACATTTTACTTTAATTGTCTGCTACCAAAAGGTGAGAGGTGGATGATATTTCTTTGTGCTTATTTGTTTGTCTGTCGTCTTAAAAATGCCTTATAAATCAACTGATTGATTTTTATGAAATTATCAGAAAATAATCACTGGTTATACACCTGATACATCTGCAGCTAATTAGCTTTCAGAGTCAACTCAATTCAAGACTGAGTCAAATCAAATTAACCTTAGAAAACAAAGGAATGACAATTATACTGATAGTAGTGCAAAACATTAATTTGGTAGCTGAGTCATTTACAACACATACTCTTAATAAACTGCTAATATCTGACCTATAGCAACTTTAAAGAATTTAAAACTTTAAATAAATACAACAAAAAGCAGAGAATACATCCAATGAATTACTCTACTAAATCAAGTGAACACTTTTTCAAACACAAGAATTTATTGTGGGAGATAATCTTTTTTTAGGTGTGTGTTTGTGTCTGTACTTATTTCACACCTCTGCGATTTCTGTCCTTGACTGTTAAATTAATGGTGCGTCCCATTTCTACTTGTAAATGAAACATTTCATTTTGAAAAGATCAGGTTGAAAGTCTCCCCAAAATCAAAATCCTGACTCAAACCATCTTAAAATCCAAGATGACTGACATGTGCATGAAAAAGTTGTAGTAGCTGCAGAAATAAACATTTTATTTTCACTTATGTCAGTTTATGTTTCAGTAATGCAATCTCCACACAAAAGGAATGGATTTAATCACTGTTAGTGAACATGTTACAGCATTTGACTGCAGAAAATGCTGAGAAAATCATTGTTGTTGTATTTTAATGTTACCATTAGTTAGCCTGGTCTGTAAGCAAATCCTACTGGTTCTTTGAATTGCAACTAGAACAGGTTTAAGTTGGACCTGACGTCAATCTCAGATATGTTTTCTGACATCTGAGGCAAAGTGAACACAACATAAGACAAGAAAGCAGTGTCATTTCTATACTTCCCTCATACATACACTGCAAAAAATGTCTTTCTAACCAAGTTTTAAAATCTTATATCCAGGCAAAAAAATCTATTTGATCTTGTTTTGGAACTGATTTACTAAACAAGAACTGATTGTGTCAGAATAATAATCTTGTTTTCAGATTATTTGTTTTGTTAGCCTGAAAATTTGACTCAAATTAAATAAAAAAAATTCTGCCAATGGAGTGAGAAAATTTTCCTTGGTAAGATTCTTGAAGTACTTGATTTGACTCAATTTTTTCTTATTTCAAGAATCTAACCAAGGAAAATTTTCTCACTCCATTGGCAGACATTTTTTACTTTTGAGTCAAAGTTTCAAGCTAACAAGACAAATAGACTTATACATTCTGAAAACAAGATTAATATTCTGACACAATCAGTTCTTGTTTAGTCTCAAAACAAGATCAAAAAGACTTTTTGGCTGCATATAAGGTTTTAAAACTTGGTTAGAAAGACAGTTTTTGCTGTGTACCTGCCTGTTAATCAAATGCTAAATAGCAATAATTTGTCCTAATAAGCTGGTTCACTAACTACTTTCTATTTACTGCTATAGAATGCAACAGATTACTTTTATAAAAAATATTTTTTGAATAGTTAGATCCACTAACAATGAGGTGCCACTTTCAATCAATACTTTACCCTTGTTTAAAGAAAATATGAGAAGAAAAGGGCTCCGATATTTAATAAAAGCCACACCGGCATTAAACAAAACATACATAGTACAATAACAACATCCCAAACCTCAGCTTCTCTCACTATAAAGGCACCTTGAAGAAGAGGGCTGGTCCCCGGGGCTTACTGAGTATCTGATCTATTATGCAAAAAATCATTAGGCTAAATTAAAAAGCTGTTTGAGGGTAACCAGATCCTTTAATGAGGTCAGCGAACAGAGAGGCAACATTAAAACACAACCCCAGAACAGAAACACAAGACAAGAAGAGATGGAGGCCATTGATTATCAATCATCCAGGTCATTATCTTACAGAGTCTTTCTCTCTCTCGCGCTCTTTTACACGCTCAAATACACACACACTTGCACAAAACTTTCAATTACAAACACATTCCATTCTGCTCCCTCTGCTTTTATTTATCAGACTGACAAACTTTTTTTTTTATTGTTCCGGTAATCATCTTTTAAGCTCCATTACAGCTTCGCCGGTGAGTCTGCGACAGCAGCCGTAATCAGGACACATTTCGCATCTCCTCCTGGCAGCATCGTTTGCATTCCGGTAGGCATGTGTGTGTGTGCGCGCGCGTGTTTCTGTGAATGTTTACGTTCATCTGACAGTCTTTGCAGAGTTCCTGGGAGAAGGGATCCGTTTATTTGGCATGGAAGAGTGGTGCTGTCTATTTAATTAGCTGTGTTGAATTTCAAGCAGGGGCTGGATCTAAAAATACGACTAAAATGATGTTAAAAAGACAACTTACTGTAAAAGTTGACAATTATGTTAATGCGGCTCAGTTTTGATAAGGATATACAGCGTGATGTGTGCAGTCTGCATCCGGATGCTTCACAATACTGGTAATAATGTGTGTGTTTGTGTACAAGTGTTTTTGCATTGAAACAAAGCCTGATTTCTGTACATTTACTGATGAATGAATGAAATGTGTGTTTTAGGACGGCAAAAGTTTAGTTTGGAAAAAAGCCATTTACTCGACTCCTTCATGAAAACACCTGATCCTTTAAGCTGAGATTGTTTAGAATTAGTCTACTACAGGTAAGATACTGACAACTACAACATCTCTGCTGTACACCACTAACAAATCTAATCTCTCCTAAATGTATGAACAGAAAAAAAATAGTTTGAAAGCTGATGGTGTTTTAAGGCTTACTTTATGAAAAATAAAGTGCATTCCAGAACATTTTCACAGAATTTTGGAAATACATTAATATTGTTAGACTCTACACCAGGGGTGTCCAATCCTGGTATTCAAGAGCTGCTGTCTTGCATGTTTTACTTGTTTCCCTGCTTCAGCACACCTGATGATTGATTCACCTCTTCATCTTCTGCAAATGCCAGTTAATAAACCATAGATCAAATCAGGTGCAGAAAGACCTCTAAAACATGCAGGATACAAGAACCTGCATTGAACACCACTGATCTACATAATAATTCCTCATGTTTTCAAGAGTTTTTATCTGTATTTGCACCTCCTGTTCACACACACACAGGAGCTGATTTATGAAGATCCCAGATACCCACATATGTGCTGCACAAAATTAAAAAAAAAGTTTGTGCTAAAAGTGGGCATGTTGCGTACGACAACCTGTTGAAATGAGAAAATGCACTGTTGCAAGTTTTTCTATAGAATAAAGGTCGACAACCTGCGGCTCCAAAGCACCAGACACTTCCTATAGCCTTGACAAAAAAAAAAAAGGAATTATTAGTTTGAATTTTATTTGTTTCATAATTTTTTTATTGCACAATTATTTTGGAATAAAAAAAAATAATTTGTCAACCAAATCATGCCTCAGATATACATGTCAGGGTGTACAGATTGTTAAAAAATTACACAGATTTTTTCTGTTTTGTGCAGAAGTATATTGGACAATCTGTTTTTAAAAAAACAACAACAACTTTTCTTCAAATTAGGTCTCTGAGCTGCAGACTGTAAGGAAATCATTTCACCACCTGCTTGTCCTCCTCTCCTTGCTCCTCTACGCTGCAGACGTTGTTATCTGCACCCTCACACCAGTTTGCACTTGCCTTTCAAAAGTGCTAAATATAGGCGCTAAAGCAGCAGCGCAACCAGTTTCAAGGTTTGATAAATCACACTGCAAAACTATTATATCTGCATGTCCTCCTCCCAGTATTTTGATTGATTTGATGATCATCATATATTTTGCATAATCACGAAGGCTAACACGCTCAATGAATTGCAGCTGCTACTTTGCTCATCAAACAGGCACAACCCTTGCTGGGCTGTTAATAAATCAGCTTTGTGTGCATATTTTATCCATGCTAATCATTAATAAAATGGCCCACAAACTGATATTTTAATAACGCTCGCCAAAATGGAATTTCATAAAAACTCCATGTTAACCTTTTTTGTGCATACTTACTATCAATTTGTGCCTTGGATACCAACACAAAAATGGTGCAGTTTTCTGGATTTTTCTTACGTTATCTTAATTTTTTTGCCATAGGACTTTGAAGATGTGCTGAATGAGTATTAACTACAAAAAAAAATTAAATGGTTTAAATACAGGGTTCTTGTGGATCCTTAAAAAGTCTTAAAAGGCCTTGAATTCGTCAATCCAAAAATACGGCTTTAATTAGCCTTAAAGGTCTAAAATCAATCTTCAGAAGTCTTAAAAATGTTTACACATTGTAAGTAGGACTGTAATTCATATCAAAAATTAAAATAATTGGTGACATTTATTTATTTTTGAAATATTTCCATTCAGATGTTCCCTTTTGACACCACTTCCTGTTATTTCACCTGCAAATATCTCAACTGTCAATCTGAGCAACATAAAATTCATTTTTTAATAATGTTGTTTTTCCAAAAATGCATTCATATTTCTTACCAAAATTTGATGTCACGTGCACTTTAAGTTTTCATCTAAAGCAAGCTGGGGTTGAGAACCCACTGTGGGTCATAAAACCCCAAATCTTGGGTCGTTAGAGGATTTCCAGGAATTAAATTAAGTTTAAAACTGACTGCTAAGAATGCATTTTTTTTGCTATATTTGACAAAATAGCACTTAGATATGGATAAAACAATTGGTCTATAAGCAATATTTAATCAATTCAACCAAAAATACTTTGATTCATGAGTTTCTGCAACAGTTTTATTTTTTTGTTGTTTGTGTTTATTGTGAAATTGGTCTTAAATTTGATTTCACTTGGCATTAAAAAGTCTTAAAAAGTCTTAAATTTAACTTGCCTTAAACTGTAAGAACCCTGGGCTTAAAAAGGGTTTAAGAGAATCTTTAGGCAAGTGATGAATGCCTTTGCTCTGTGTTCTTATGTATATATTGTTAATGCAGACACCCTCACCAGCAGCATAGCATGGGTATTTTAACAATTTGATCAAATGTGATGATAGAGAGAAAATCAGAGTTATAAATAGGCAGCTTAGTTTTGTCTAAAATCCTCTTCTTTATCTGCATATCTGGTAGCATGTCTGTGTTTATGTGCACGCATGTGTTTAGAGAGTTGATTAAAACCTGAAATAGTTACCTGGTGATGTATCCAATCAATCACTCTTGCCCTCTCCGACCTCCTGATCCACTTTCCCTCCTCCCCATCCGACCGACTGCCTCATCGGGTATCATCTCCTCACCACCTGGCCGCGCTCTGGGGACGGTTTGTGCGTGCGCGTCCGTGTCAGTCGACCCCTTGACCTCAGGGGAGCCGAGTGAGAGGTCTCAGTCCGATGCCGGCATCAAATGGGACAGTTGGCACGACTTAATCAAATGCAATTACAGCTGCTGCGTCCGGGGCCTGTCAGTGCACAGAGCTGAGGCGAAGGGCCGTGAATAATGGAGAGTTGGCGCTTAGCTGCAAAGACTTCAAATATGTCTGGCCCTGATCTCTTCTCACCTGTGAGGAGGGCCCGTGCCAGGAGCGGCGTTATTATGTTACGCACAGCTTTCTATCACCGTCGACTGTCAGCTGTGGAGGCAGTGAGACAGAGCAGGCCGTGATGACTGAGACACTTAAAAGGACACGCAGCCTTCATTTCACAGGCTGCAGCGCTTTGAGAGCAACAGTTGTCAGCTGATCTGAGGACAATTATTAGAACACCTGCTCCATACCTTTGGTGACATGTGCTCCTCTTTCTGTCTCATGATCACCCAGTAAAGCCTGCACAGACCTAATGGACAGATATAGCATCACACAAACACCCACGAGCTTCGCTGGGCTTTTCAACACAGTTTGAGCGGACAATTTTTTTCCTAATAATCATATATTTCATCATATAGATGATCTATGTTTTGTTTCAGTTTATTTGATCCCTATTGCCTGTGGCCCAGTTAACAAAATCCCTTTCATGGTTTCAGCTGTGACACATTCTTCAACCTCGGGTTTTGATTGTGTCTTCAAGCTGCAGCTTCATTGGCAGACATGTGACAACAGATAGGAGCAAGGTATGTCTGTTTTGTGGTGTGTGTGTGTGTGTGTTGTGAGGCGACCCGCTGCTCGAGCCGCTCAGAGGCTTTAAAGCTGTGTTCTGCCTGTTTGACCGTAATTGAGCACCTCTGCAGCCTAATGATTAGAGGGTCACAAACTCAAACGCAGCTCCAGCTGTTCTCCCCCCTCCAGTCCCTGCGCAGTCTCAGCCGCAAACCGGGGGATCGTTTGCTGACATCACCGGTCGCAGCGAGGCCAGTGGGAAGCCAGCCCTGCCCCTCACCTCTGGGAGGGTGATAATAAGTCCCCCCCCATCTGCTGTACTTCTGTGGTCCTGCTCTGTTTCAGAGTCACCCTGCAGCCAAGAGACAAGCTGCAGCTCCTGTTGTTGCAGCTTGCTTTCTAATAATTTGCACACAAGAGACCTAAAAAGCCTGGGCCAGTGAGGACAACACATCAGCCAACTCCATGCCTTTGTGTCCCTCAGATCTCCTCAAAGCTACGCAGCAGTAGGCAACCTTCTCACACTGTGATCTGGATAACTAGCTTGCGTGATTTTGTCAGCCAAATCATTTTCGGAGGAAGAGTGAATGGATACAGGCAAAATCTCCCGGTTCACTGTGCTGAAGCAGCGTGTCTCCCTTTATTGTCTGAGGGTGAAACATCATCTGCTAGAGCTGAATACTAATACTTAGTCACAAGGGATGGTCTTTAGTAAAAATAAATGGACTTGTTTGGAATAGAATTAACTTGAGCATGTGCAGACAGGAGCATCAGCAGAAAAAGAAGAAAAGAAACTCTTATCAATATGCAAAATTGCCTGACTTGTTTATCCTGTTTTGTTTTGTTTAAAGTGGAACTCATTGTATTTTTTTTTTTATTGTGAGGTGCAACAAGGCTATTGGAGTCATCATTAGAAATTCATAAACAAAATAATGATTGTACCATATTTATTAGATGTTGCTATTTATTGCGTGCAATCTTTTTTTTTTTATTTTGTTGTTTTTATTGTTTTTCACACTGGCAGTTCCACGGAGAATAGGCCAAGCATGCTTTCCCTCTCACATCTGCCTGTTTGCTCCCTGCGTACAAACACGCTTTGCCTCAATCGAAGGAGCCGCAAGGTTTTGAACTCCAACCGCAGTTGAAAGACAATACAGTCGCACTTTGAAAAACTGTACTCTTTCTGCTGTTTCTGAAGGGAACACTGACATGACAGGCAGCGGGGCTCTTAGTCGTGCAGTTTTGTTTTTCTGTTGAAAAAAAACAACAACAAAAAAACAAAAGACGCTACTCACTTTATTTGGCCCTAATCAGCATGCAGCTGCTTTGGTGGTGGGTTGTGAAGGTGTAAACGATGCTCTTTTTCTGTACGCTGTTGTACATCATTCACGCAAAAAAAAAAAAAAAAACAGCTTAGGTTTTTGTAGTTTACAGCTTTTGATAAAGAGTGTGTGTTGGGGGGAAAAAAAGAGCGCAGTTTATTTTCACAAAGCTTTAGCATTTTTATCTTATGCTAGATGTTTGTTGAGCTAGTCTTATGCTGTGATGTTGCTTTATAGGCTTGGTATTTTCACATAATGTATTGATTTTTACCATTTCACATTTCCTATGATTATGTTGAGAAAATACGTTGAAATAGATTATTTTTGGGTGGAGTTTGACTTCAGATCAGGTCACAACCAGATGAGATCAACTAGAGTTGGGTAATGTGGCCGCAAAGTTATATTACATAACTCAAGGAAATTGTATTAATTGTATATGTAAAAAAAGAAGAAATTATACTTACTAGTCCAACCAAATAAAAAGTATATTATTATATTCCTCCTGACAACAGGGTGAATCTTTAGCTACAAAAGCCCTGCAACAACAGAAACATGTCCAAAATGAACATCAGCATCAGAGGTATTAGAGTTGCCCGTATTAGCCGGGACGTCCCTTATTTTCAGTCAAATTGACTCTTTCTTTCCCGTATTCTGAGTGTAGCCTGCAATCAGAGCCGACATGTTACTGCAGGTATGTAGGCATTTGTATAACGCCTCAAGCTGAAGGGGTAACCCCAAGAGACGATGCTATAGTGGCCAAATGCAACGACCATTCAAAACACTGTAACTGAAATGAGTTCAGGAACCTGTGCTGTTCACGACTGAACGAACAACCGAACTAAACTTCATCAGTGGCTTCAACAGCAGCGTTTTGAACAAGGACCCAAAACAGAAGAATTCCTGTGAAAAGCAGTATAGTTTCCATCACCTACCTACAGATGAGGAATCAAGAAGAATGTGGCTGAAAATCCGTAACCTGAAGCGACCATCAAAACTCTGCATGTTTGCGTATTTCGCTGTTTACAAACGGCTTGCGGAGGAAAACCCACAGTTTTGTGGCTCGGACAACCACCGGCAAACCACCAGAGAAAATATAACACCTCCTCAGAAGGAGGAAAATAGTGCAACGAGAATATCAGGTATGATTTCAAATGTATGACGAGCAGAGCATTATTTGTTTGTTTTTGGTATTAAGATTTTATCTGCAGTTAAAATGCAATGAGTGTTTATGGCACAGCAGGCCAGCATAAATGAAACATATTGTAGTTTCAGGACAGGCATGTTAAAGAATTAAACCCTAAGGCAGTTTTTTTTCCTATCTTAGTCTAAATTTTAGATTCTGTGATAGTGTACCAGGTTTTCCTTATTTTTAGAGGGCTTTAGTCAGGGCTAACAAATGACAAACATTCAGTCTGAGTGGCTTCAGCTGGCTGGGCTCTATGCATGTTTAAAGGCAAATAAGATTGTATCCCACTATACTTTTAATAAAACACAATCAACCTTAATAATTATAATAATTACTATTATTAATATATTACTTTGTAGGTACTGATATGACTCAAAGCTTTTCGATCTGAAGCAACTAGCTAAATATGCCACTAAATGTAACCACTTATTCATGTAGTCCTCCCATCCCTCTACCACAGTAAGCAGTGGAATCATATTATCTTGTTTCAACTCTGTCAGGAGGTGTTACCACATTTTTAAATACACAATGCTCAAAGAAACGGCGTCACACAGAAACAGACGCTGGTTCTGGTTTGCACCTGAAACCGTTACCATAGATCACGCAAAGCATAATGGGGCTATAATAAGGTGGATAGGCTGATGTTAGTGTGGTCGGTGACCATTTTCATAGTAAATAGTATTATAAATCTAAAAGCTCTCACAATCAAACTATTTAACAGCACATTTGACCTAACCACTGAAAACATAGATGAAATAAGAAATATGAAACATAAAATTCATTAAAAAAAAAAATTTAGTGTTCATGTAGATAGCCCTGATCTATATTTTTTTAAATAAATTTGTTCTGAAGTGGTACATGCTTAAAAAGGTTTAATAATCAAAGCAAAATATATGTTTAGGTTTATATTTTTTGATTAAATTCTTCTTTATAATCCATCATGTTATATGGAAATAACAGAAACAAGATTAAATCGTGTTTAGGTGGCTGTAACTCAAATGTTGGAGAAATAAGACATATTGTTTGTTGTCATTAAGCCCTGCCCCCGTCGGAGCTGTCCCGTATTTCAGAGGGGCTGAGTTGACAACCCTAGTCCTGATACCAGTTTTTCTCAAACCAAGCATGACTACGAGTACTTTAGTTTGGGTACTCGCCAATACCGAGTACTTACTGAGTTAGAACCTAAACATTAAACAATGACTTTAAAAATGAATGGATTTCATGCCACCTTGTAAATAAAACACTTAAACACTACTGTAAAAATATGTGTAAATGTGCATAACGGTAAAATTCATTAGTTTTATTTAGAACAAGGTGGCTCCCTTTCCTTGCAGGCCTACATCCCCCTGACTAGAATAAATCAAACATACTGCATGATATATATACTGTTTCAAATTTTAAAACAAAACAAACAAAAAAACACAAGTATGACTTTTTTCAATATACATTTCTTAAACAATGAACTGACAATCTTTTTACACTAATTTGTACAGAAAAGGATTAGGGGCTCAGAGCAAAAAATATATACCCCCCCCCCACCCCCAATTCTCGGGAAAAAAAAAAACAGGAAAATAAATTTTGACCCTAATCCTTTTCCATAAATACGACTGTAGAATTTACTACTTATTTCATATTACCAGATACGTTATCACAGTTGATAAGGTACTAGATATTTGTAAATATCTAACAAATGATCAAATCAAAATATCCCATCTATCTTTTCAAGGGGAAAAATGAAACAAAGTTGGTGGAGAAACAGATCAATGATGAAATTTGTGCTCTGCATTTTTACCCATCACATATGAGATACACCCAAGTGGACCAGCGGGCAGATATGGATATGTAAGCTGCCCAGGGAGCAGTTAAGAAGTGACTTGCTTAAGGACAAATGAGTTTGGCAGGAAATCAAACCTGCGAGTTTCTGGGCCCGAATTGGCTGCCCTAACACTGCACCACAGCCACCCCAAAGTGAGACACGTTTTTTAAAATCCCACAAGTTTGTGTCAGTTTTCCTGACATGACTCTCAAAGCATGTGTTTCAACCTTCTTCAAACCCTAAAATGAGTCATTTAGCAAAAGTTTAATTTATAAGCAGCCTCTCTTCCTTTTCCAAGCTCTGTGTCACTGAAAGGTTTTAAAACAGCTTGTCTTGATAAATCCAGAGCAGCACAATGTCAGCAGGAATGCAGCTGGACAGAAGAGTGAAGTCAGAATCTGGAGATGATGTTCAGATTATAAGGGGTCACAGTCAATAAATGAAACCATTAATCAAACTGTTGAATGCTCACGTATCAACAGTATCTGTGCTTAGTATCAGCGCTAATTGTGTGAGGTGTTGGCCTGGTGTTTAATTGATTGCAGGCAAATGTTAATTTTGGGCAGAATGTAGCAGCTCACTCAGTGAAACATGCCGAACACATGTGCAAGATGATTAAAAAGAGTAAAAAAAAAAAAAAGGACTCCAGTGAAGACTTTTTGCTCCTACTGTGCTGCACATTTTTCATTTCCCACTGAGCTGAAAAGATCAGGTAATTGAAAAGGAGACAATCCAGCAGCTAAGGCTCCACAGATGCCATTGAAAAGCTTCAAAGATATTAGAGTTTTACACTTTGGGCCCTGTCTTTGTATTTTTTTATTATTTTTTTTCACATGGGCCCTCTGGAAAAAAAAAAGGGAGACGAAAAGAAAAGCAGTTTTGTAATGACAACACCTGAAAAGTGTTTTCCATCAGGCTCATGCATCATTGTCAGGGCAGGAGATGAAACTGTATTGTTTCTTTTTGGATGGACAATAACAATAAAGGGGACAGCTGGCTGGAGAGACATCAAGAGGTAAAGGATGGATGGGTGACAGAGAGGGAGATGTAGTCTGCTGCCTAAATGCAAAGTATATTGAAATGTAATAAAAGTCAGATGGTCCACATCCTTTCTCACACACACACCTCTTTAAATAATAGAAAACTTGGCCGGGCAGTACTCTTATTACACTTTTGGATTCTGTACATTTTTTGGGCCACGTTCAGATGATTTATACTTCTGATTAGGTCCTGCGATTCTATTAAAAAAAAAAAAGTTTCCCTTAGCACTGCCCTTCTAAAGAAAATATGCAAGTAATTTCTAAAACCAAATAATGAATAACTAAAAGAGCATAAATAAGTCAATGGTCAGTGAATAAATCTTAAAGGCGCAATCTTTTACTCTAAATTTTCTGAGTACCTTGTGTTTCAGATCTGTTTTTATTACAAACGAAGGTTAAACGTATGTGTAAACAAATGAAAATGCGTCCAGCTTCATGGGAATGTCTGATGATTTAACATGCACGTCAGATTGAAATTCTCTTATATTTTGGATGAATCTCATTTTTTTTTCAAACACACTGCCCCCCGTCAAGCCTTCCAAGAGGGATTTGTCCAAGATTAATAGTTTTATGATTTATAGGCTGGCAAAGTGTGAGCAGCGCCGCACCTCCGAAACAGCCAGATATACAATTATCCGCTGCTCTTGCCCTATATGAATGCCATTTCCCCGGCATCCCTTCTTAAAAGAGACATGGGCCATTTGTCTCCCTTGCCGCCTCCTCACCCAGGCTGGTAATAAGCCATCTGCTGGATCTGAGCATGAAAGATTAAAATGATATACAGTATGAAAGCTCTCTATTCAGTTGCTAATGTCCAAGATTCAGGGATGCAGAGGCCAAAGCAGTCATCTCTGTCAGGAAGAGGTAATTAGAACGCTTCCTCCGAGGGGCGGCCGCTGCCTCCGCTTCAGCTTCACACAAGAACCGGCCCCCGAGCCGGCTGCCACCGGCCAAACCTCATTTAGCAGGCCAGAACAATGCCCGACCAAATGCCTAATCCCCACAACCCTTTGTATTCATTGAGGGCTGGCTGTATGGGCCTGAGAAGAGGGCCCTGCTGCTTGTGTGTATACTTGTGGACGCTAATGGATATGTGTGTGTGTTTGAGGGTGGGGGGTCAACTTCAAGCCCAGGCAAGGCATGTGATTATTTCACTCACTGTCATTAGAGCTTCGTTTGTGTGTGTGTGTGTGTGTGTGTGTGTGTGTGGAAATAAGGGATATGGTTTTGTGTGCACATTTTTTTTGGGGGGGGGTGGGCGTTGGGGGTCTAACCCTTGTTAATAATGAGAGATTAGGAAAAAAAAACCCATTTGTTGTGAGTTTGATCACATCTAAAAGATGGTAGAAAAAGGAATGAGTTAAATTGGCCAACGTACAGTAGGAGACGGTCTATTTCTAACAACCTATGAAGTAAATCTGACAATTCAGGAATAAAATCAACATTTCCCATTTCATTTTCAATACAAATCATTGTTAAAACAATGCAGGTGGGCTCTTGGTTTGGCCCTGCCAACAAATAACACACTCAATAACCCATTTAATTTATGGGTGTCTCTGGTACCCGCCAGGCTGAGATTGTAAATAAGAAGTTATTCTTAATGTTTTGCCTGCTAAAATAATTTTAATTGACTATGTTTCCATCCTATTGTAATGCATATTTTGAGTGAACTTTTAAAATGCTGCAAAAAAAAAATAAAAATAAAATAAATAAATAAATAAATAAATAAATAAATAAATAAATAAATAAATAAATAAATAAATAAATAACTTCATTGGCT
>JAUBOC010000160.1:17820358-17836609 GCA_032275365.1 Anablepsoides cearensis | reverse complement strand
TAGTTCTTGACCAGGTTTGCACACACTGCAGCAGGGATTTTGGCCCACTCCTCCATACAGATCTCCTCCAGAGCCTTATTTATCACGTCTTTTTACTGGAAGAATAACTTCACAATTAAAACATTACACATAAATAAATAATAATAATAATAATAAAACATTAATGATTTGGGTTAAGCTCCACAATCAGTACTTATAGTTGCATTTTATTTAACATCTTATTGCAGCATGAATTTTGTTTGCTAAGTTGCTAAACTTAAATTTAAAAACAAATAATTTTTTTCCGTGATGAATTTTCAAACTACACCGACTCGTTGAAAGATTAAAAACTGCAGCATCTTCCGCATGAGGAGGAGCCTTCGAATTGGGACAGCACTCGACGTGGGGCAGTGACGCATGCGGCCGACAAATTATGCACTCATGAGGATGCAGCCCCTGAATTGAGACTCAGCCACAGAGTCAACACAGACTGAGTTTGGCAAAGTATTTTAAGTTGAAGATGAAGGAGGAACATCTAGTATTTATGTTTTTATCCAAATATTTTTTGTTTTGGTAAATTTGTCACCAAGAGACATTCCTACGCTGTCCAGCCAAGGTGCACTCCCTCATGGTACTCACCACCATGGCTGCCCAGGTTAGGTGCACTCTCTCTTTGTCAGCACAGCCGTGGAGAGCCATTCTCTGTGCACAAAACTGGTCCAATCATTTTTCACAAGTTCTTTTTATATCATTATATTTTTTTAGGAATAGTTGCAATGATGGCTACTTTCTAACAGCCTTGGCCAGGAACACCTTAGCAAATTCTGTACTCAGAAAACAGAACACTGCAGGCACTTCTTATAAATAAACACAACTATGAAGCTCCGACCAATCACACAATACTCGACCAATTAGAAGCTATTTTTAACTGGTACCAATGCACTTAATAGTGTCTAATAAAAAGGTGGGAGTAGTAAAATCTGCAGTTTTTGTCACATAACTGCATCAGTAAAACTCATAGTCTTATATATCATGGACTATAAATCAAGCTTTACTGGCTAATTCAAAGCCCAACAGTGGTTTTAACAGTAAGGGGATTGTCCAGATGCATCTCAATAATTCAGGTAGAAAAATAAAAAAAACCCAAAACATTAAACAGGTCCTCTGGACGTGTTCTTTAAAGAAGAATTTGTCCAGAGGACCTATTTAACTTTTTTTTTTAAATAAGGAAATTCTTGACAAATTGTTTATCAACAGTTAAGTCAGAGACTTGGAGCTCAGAACATCAAGGAAAAACAAAATAGTTTTGGGTTAGAAGCTGTTTTGTGCTCAGTGATAATCATAAAAGTTATAAAACTTAGTCTTATTTTGTTTCCTTTTTAGGATAAGAAAGTATGAAAGTTAAATGAATTTAAGGGCCTGGAAAAAAGTCTTGGTGGAGAGTGGGTAGGCAAATAAGTTTTACAAAGATATCTGTTCAAGACTTTGCTGTTTTGGGCACTGAGGAGTTAAAGTTACATTAACAGGTTGGTAGAGAGTAGATGTTTTTGCTGTTCTTAAACAGCAGAGGTGATGATGAAAATAGAAGACTAGGAACAAGGATTCTGCCTGTGGGTGAGACCCCTTCAGAGAGTAGACTGCTCATAAGTTCAGCTAAAGGAAAGCAAAAGACAAAAATGGTAAATGGTCCACATTAATATAGTGCATTTTAACGTCTTCACATTATAAAGCGGTTTAAAGACATTTTCATTCACATATACAGAGTAATGGTATATTTTCACACCATATACACTGCACTTTTATATTTCACTCATTTACTGATAGGTTGTGAGCAGTGGGAGGTATGTTTCTTGCCCAGGGACACTTTGGCACCCTGTGCCTGCTGGGGATCAAACTCCTAACCTTCTGGAAGACGATCACTCCTTGAGCAGATCTCCTTGAATTGTTTGAGTCTAATAATAGTTCGTGTTGGTTTAGTGCTCAAAAAAGTCTACCTATTGTGTGTGAAGAAGCATAATAGTGAACCAAAGATTTTTAATTTTTTTTTTATCAATTCTGTTCTTTGAAAAACAAATAGTGGCTCACACAAGTTAATATGCTTGTATTTATTTAATATATGGAGAAAATCTATGGATTTTCATTCCTAAAGATATTTTTATTTTATTTGTTGTGATGTCTAGTTTATTGTATTCAGATACATGATGTTTATTATTGTTTTCAGTCCTACTTAAAAATATGCAAAAAATACTCATTTTGAAGTCTGCTGCAAGTTAAATTACTAATTATTAATCTGATATGACCATAATTATGTTATGTCAGTTTGTCTATTAATAATCTGTGAGAATCGATGGCTTATCAGCTTTTTGAGGGGGTTGTCTATTTGCCTTTATGACTATTTTAACCACTAACCCTTGTGACTTCAAATTGAAGGCCTAATTAAAAACCTTGGTTTAGAAATAGAATTAGAAAACAGAATTTGGCCTTTGTGAGCATGCAAAGTTTTTTTTGGAAAACACTGTGCAAAGTTTTTTGCTTTTTGCTGGATGTAGCTGATTTCTGACCCACACAGTATATTTCTGCAGCAGCACGTTTCTATTCTCTGTGATCCACAGGTGTACATCCATGTTAGTTTATGGGGCATTTAGGGATGGCTTGGAAAAACACGTATCTTACCGCATCTTAATAACGGACTAAACTGTTGTTATGGTTGGAAAAATTGTGGGGCACAGAGTGGACAGATACAGAAAGTGCAGGGGACATGTACCCTGCCTCGGTTACGCCCATGCATTCATTTATGTGACTAAAAAAAGGATAAGAAAAACTAACTATAAATTTACATCTGGTCTAAAGGCCAAAATCAAAACAATTAAATAAAACCCAGACAACATACTAATTGATTGCCACCAATAAATACAAAATAGTGGTTATAGTATGTGTTGGCTAAAAACATACATTTTATTTTGATTGCAGTATTTGTGAAAGAAACAAAAAAGAATAAGATAATAATGCTTAGTGTCACATACTTGTTTAAATACCCATCTAACAGAAAAGACAATCAACAATAATTTGAATACAGCAACATTTAACAGCTGCAGACCAATATGTTTGTTTTCATTTATATCTAGAACCACGCAAACTGGTTTCCAGTGGTGAAGCTGGAGGCCAAGGTCTTTGCCCAAGGGCAGCTCTACTGCAGTAAGAGCTGCCAACTATTGCTTCACTATTCCAAACTATGTTTACACTGCTGGAATGAAGACTAAATTTACAGCCTTGTTGCCACAAGTTTCTATCCAAATGATTAAAATCTCTTTAAAACAAAATAGTAATGCTACTAAAATGTAAGTTTAAATCATTTTACCTGTGTATTACCTGTCTATTCTGTGCATATATGTATCTAGTATACACTTCTAATTTAATTCATCATTAGTTATAAACAATATATTTGTCTTTTACATCATCTAGCTGCTGTTACCCTCTTTGGACGCCATCTTTGCTCCTCCAAGCTGTCACAGATGCAAGTTATGAGCAGGATAGGTAGTGCAAACTGTTGCACTTAACTCTGTGAATGTCACAAACATGAACTGATTATATAAAACAAAATAAAACAAAACAAAATAAAAAATAGACCTCAAAACACAAGAACCCCCGAAAGTTCAAACATTACCACAAAGAGTATGAATTTAAAGATAAACACAAAGAATTATCAAAAAGCAACCAAAACGCACAGATCATGACAGAGTGGCACTGAGCATCTCCTGCTACATATTATTGAGTTAAAAAGAACAAAACACATATTCAGTAAATAAATAAAATAACAAATCAGCCCTTAAGTTAATTCAACATAGTTGCTTTCATCACAGTTATAAGAAAACTGAACCCAGGAATGTAGACTTACACCAAGTAAAAGTCGAAACTGAACTTTATATCATAAACAAAAATAAAAAATAAAACTTGCATGACAGCAAACTACTAAAAGCCTCTGCAAAATCTGCTTTCATTGATGTAGTTGCGTGACAATGATTGTGTCATTTTGCTCTCAGCCTTGTGTCACCCACCCATTCCTGTCACAAGGTCCTGGCAGAACTTTTCATTCTCTTTGGCAAAATGAAGTGACTGGTCTTAAGCTTGTGGCCATGTTTGGTTATGTTGTAAAGCATGGCGGCATTTTGCTTCAACTACTCCGCTTCCAGAAGCCGACTGTTGTACTTGCAAGCAGACACTTCTAAAAATAGTCAAATGGGCAAAACTTCATTGATAGCACAGATGTTGTGCACGGAGGAATATTTCTGCTGAAAAGTGTATTGCTTTAACCATGACAGACCTGTGGCCAAAGTAATGGTGGATATTGGAGTGTAGACTCCAGAGGGAAGAAACCTGTGCAGTGACGTGCACAGCAGCGGGAGGGGTTTCCCTGCTCTGTGTGTTATGTTCCACTATGACAGGTGTGTGCAAAATCAAAACTCCCACCACCACATGTCCGCCTACTGACTGGCTGCCTGATGACCATGCTGGGTTCTTTACTGAAAACACCAGGAGAACAGAGGAGACCACTGAGAAGAACTGGATGCGGTGAGAGAACACACATTGCTCCACTGAAGCAGAGGTGAGAACTGACAGGCTAAATGAACTGAGGCTGATGAGGAGATGAACTGAATGAAACAGACAGCAGGTGAGAATGAGCACGGCTGACTGAGAAACAGAGACAAACTGATGAAAACTACTGAGAAATGGTAGAGACGCAGGGAGTCAATGGACAAACTATACACACAGAAAATCAGAAATCAAACACCATGACAACAAAAACATGGAAATTAAGTCAAAAACAGAAAACTAAACACTGGAAAACACCGACCATGATAATTACATCTTGAAAGAAAACAGTTAAAAAGTGTGGGGATTTTTCTCCATATTTCTTATATCCAGTCAACAAGTGTTTTTTTTTTAAATCACATATTTTCTCCCACCAGAATTCTGGCAATCTGTTTCTGAAAATCCTTTATAATTATGCTGTAAATGAGGTATTTAACATTGCAGGGTGTGTAGAGTCATGTCAACATTTTTTTTTAAATTATAAAATTGTACTGAAGAAATCCCTGTATGTACGTGTCCAACAGTGACCTGCATACGTCATCGTGTGAACATTTGGCAAGGTAGGGTTGTAAGAATCTCGCGAATCGACTCGTTCATACAACTTTTAGTGATGTTATTGTAGGATTCTGAGAGGTTTCAAAAAGCGAGGTCACACATGCCAGTTATGTGGGTCACATGTGTATTCCTCATCCAGATGGTTTGCCAGATGCAGAGCTGTCAGTCCTCTGACAGAGTACGCACTCTACCTGCATACAAAACCAAACACACACACAAAAAGAAAAGCTGGCTGGCATTCGTAATAACCCATCTCTGATTTATGTTTGAGCAGAAAGCATTTGCCTGTGAACCAAGGCGCCTGTAATATCCAAGAGTTTAAATGCCTCACACAGAGTTAGGCTTAAGTAAAAGAGGCAATGCATATGTGAGTTTTGAGACTTCAATGAGGTAATGGTTTTGTGGCGGTCTGAAGTGCCCTGAGTCCATCCAATAATGTAAAACAACACTAATTTGAGAGAG
This sequence comes from Anablepsoides cearensis, assembly GCA_032275365.1. Taxonomy (NCBI): domain Eukaryota; kingdom Metazoa; phylum Chordata; class Actinopteri; order Cyprinodontiformes; family Rivulidae; genus Anablepsoides; species Anablepsoides cearensis. The sequence goes on along the minus strand of JAUBOC010000160.1, from coordinate 17,831,023 downwards.
CCGCTTCATCTCTGCATGTTAATCAATAAACTCATTACCTCTGGTGCTTAGTGAAGGATTCCCTGATGCCTGCTCACTGATGTAGGCAGAAAAAGAGAAGGAGAGAGGAAGGGAGATGGAGATGAGGGTAAGAGGTTGATTATAATTACAGATTTTAGCAGCCTGTGCCTGAGCATAACCTGCTCATTACAGTGAGTGTGTGTTTGTGTGTGGGCCCCGTAGCCACAGAGCTCCCCGGTTTCTCTTTCTGCAGAAAGCAAAGAGCAGCCGACACAAGTGGCCCATTTAGAATCTAAACACACAAAAACCTGTTATTTCAATTGACCTTCGCCACATCAAGCTGTCAATGATCTCAGCTCTGTACTCGTTGTCGTTTTTCTCCCTCTCTTTCTCTGAGGCGGGCTGCATGGTAATGAACTTTTTGGTTCGGAATAGGTATGAGCGAGGAGCAGGGAAATGAGATGCCAGGGTGTTTAGCCTCCCAGTGTTTTTGGTTGCGGGTAAGACAGCCAGCAGCGCTTATGGAAATGGACGGAGCTTAGGGAGGTTTAGAGGCTGCTGCTATATGTAGTCCCCCAAACACCGCCAAAGCTCCCAACAGCAGCCAGTTATGGGACTGCTCAAACAAATTTGCAACTCCTTTCTAACAAAAATGTCGAAATACTCCTTTATTTATCTTTTTTATTTGTCATTAAACACGGCCAATCTCCTCAATCTACTTTCGTCTAACCCACAAATCAGCCTTGAATCTGTTTTGATGTGAGAATCTGCGTTTGTTGCAGATTCTCAGAGGTTCTGGATCATTATATGTGATAGTGCTGCGCTCCTTTGTATCCAGCAGGCATCCCTGGCCTGTTTCTGCCTTCTGATTACGAGATGAGAGCCATTTGTGATTGACTGAGCCATCGGCTGTCACAGCGCACATCCATTAGCGTGACTCTCCAAGCCGTCACTGTTTATCCCAGTACTCTGGAGGCATGTTATGTAGAGAATTGAAACCAACAATTATGGAGAAAATCAGTTTCTTTTCATTCATATCATGCCTGAGTTTAGCTGTGTTGTCCAGCTTCATCTTATGATGACTTTAAGTCTTTTGGATGCCTCTTTAAAAAAATAAAAAATAAATAAAGACTGTGAATGATTTTTTTTAGAACATGCAGCCTCTCTGAAGGGCTGCTGGCAGAGGCAGTCATCTGCGAGATAAGGTGATCAGGTAATGCAACGTCACAATCAGTATTTGCTGTAGAAATATGAGGAGGGAATTTAAACCCTACAATTGGTTTATCGCTGTCAACGTGTGAATAAAAGGCGAGATAAAAGAAGGTAATGGACTTTCGAGGTGGATCTCGACTCACTTTGAGGTTTAAACGGTGCTGGGTGCTCTCGTTCCAAATCCATTAATATTCTGTTTAATATGGCTAAATGCTGCTAACGGCGTTTAACTCCAGGAGACAGTCTCTGGGCTGCCTGTGTTTGTGCTGCCAGCACTTCCGCAACATCAAATCGATGGATTGGGACGCCGTAAAATGGCTGCGACAGGCAGTTTACAGTCAGTTAGGATTTTTCTGTTTTTCCATAAAGCTGCATTAAGTCTGTAAACAGCATGAAGCAGATTCACTCAACAGTTTTCTTCAGCCTAACCCAGCTCAGGTAGATAAATGAGAAGTTAGTTGTAAAACAAAGACTTGGAAAAAAAAAGTCCCACTTGCACCAGCACACTGAACAATCATTAATAGTTTAGCTAATAAGCACATCTCATACTGATCTTTACCTAAAAATATGCGCATCAACAAAACATCTTTAAGGCTGTAAATTTACTGTTTTGATTTACTGTCGAAAGAATAAAGAATTAGGAGCAAAACTGTCATCATCAAATAATAACCAGCTCTGTGAACACAACTTGAAATGAAAATCAACATCGTCCTGCTCAGTCAGCCTGACCGAGCGTCCATATGTGACGAGTAGGCAGTAAGAACGTGTTGGCTCAGTGCATAGGCAACACTCTGCCAGTTTGTTCACGCTTTATAAAACCCAAACATGTACTTGTAAATTTCTACCACATATTTGACAAATGCTCATTCGATCAAAATTGTAAATTTTAGACATACGCTTTACCAGTGGTGGGCACAGTTCCCCTAAAGCACTAATAGTGGAACTAATTTCCTGATTAGTGCTTCAGGGCTTCTGCTAATTTTAAAATTTATTAGTGGATAACACTTGCTAAATTTATTGGCTAAATTTAGAAGCACTAACTGGGGTCTATAAATGTTCTTGATCGACATTAATGTTAACAGCACAAGAGAGCAACGTGACAATATGTGACTCATGTTGTCTGTTGAAGAATGTTCATGGATTGACTGGGTTATTTTAGTGCTTTAGAAATAGCTTTTGCTAAATTTTCAGTGTGTTAGTGCTTTAGAATTAGGGGACCTACATATTTGAGTTAGTGCTTTAGGGCTAGTGGAACTAGTTTAATGCTGCCCACCCCTGCACTTTACTTTAAATTAGCTCTTTGGTACTTAATACTTTATTAGCTTTTAAATGTATCAGCACATCACACACACACAAAAACATTTGTCTAAACTTTAGACCAATTTAAACTTAAAAAACTCTCATTCTCAGATTTCAGGAAGGAAAGTTGTTAAGAAACTTTTTTTCCCTTTGTTTTTTTTTAAAGAAAAAAACAATTAAGTAAACTTTTAAAAAACTTTGACAGAGTGTCTTTTGAAGCAATTGTTAAGATTCTTCTTTTCTTTATTTTTGCCTCAAGAATTTTAGACAGTATCGAATAATACTCTGCACTCAGATAGCAGAGATCTGATTATCTAGCAGCGCAGAAACCTTTTATTTACAAACTGATTAAAAGATTTCAACAGCGGAAGACTTGTCCAACCAGCCTTACATGTTGGAGCCAGAGTCTGATCCAGAGACAGAGGAGAGTGAAGACGATGAACCTGCAAAACCACGGATTTGTGAAAGTGGTAAGCCGAAAGTCCTTGACCTTTTTAGCAATGCTTCAGCAAATATGACCACATGTTGTAGTTCATAGATACCACAATTGATGCATAAATTTTTTTTAAAGGACCTATATTGGTCTAAACACAATTTTTATGAAAGCTATAAAAGACTAATTTCACTTTCAGGAGTAAAAACTGTGTTTTTAGAAATAAATGTCTAATCATTTTATCCATGTGGTTCTTACCTTCACTGACTCCATGAAATGATGCTTCCCTCCTAAATATTTGGTCACATGATCAATTTTTATTGTTTCCTATAAGAAGTGGCTCAACCTAACCATTGGCACAATTTCCCCTAATCATCCCCTAATAGAGACAGCTCAACAGACTGAAAAATATGACCCAAACAAAATCTAAAGATATTTATGTAACACCAGGAATAACTAAATTCATCTTTTCAGCTCTCTTATAGACTCTAAGTTCACAACAAAATGTACTTCAAAAAGCAAGGTCACACAAAAAAAGTGGATTTTGCATGATATGTCCCCTTTAATACAAAAGTTTGCAATTACCTCGCAAGGTATTGCAAAAACATAATGGAAAATAATGCAAAAGAAAAAAATCCCCCAATGTTCCCTCGAGGACTCCGTAGTATTCTATAATAAGAAGTAGCAACAACTTTGCTGGAAAGACGAAATGTCTAAAAGTTGATCAAACTTTTTATGTTGCTGCTGACAAATCCTAATATTATAATCATGGTGCAAAATTGTCAATTAGTAAAATTAAATAAATAAATAAATAAATAAATAAATAAATAAATAAATAAATAAATAAATAAATAAATAAATGGATCTATGGTTGCTGGAAATCTTAATTTAACATAAATTTTCAAATGACCTGTTTTTTTTTCTTTGAATCAGCATAAATATGTGAAAATGAAATTTCTCTGAGGACAGGGATTAGTTATAGGATTTTCTGCTGCTTGCATCCTCTGGTATAATAATGGTACAATATTTTTTTTTTTTGACAAGAGGAGAGAAACTTCCTGTCTTCTAACTTCAGAGGTTTTCTGGGCAGAGGAGCTGGCACTGTTGGGACATCTGGACACAGGCGGGTAGCATCCATACAGGCAAACTACAGGGACAGCCGTGCCAGAGAGTCAGGCCCCATGATCTGACGCTAGTGTTATGTTAATTTGATTTGTTAATTCCGTGGCCCTGTTTGAGGGAAATCTGCCACCAACACCTGTCACCATTTCCAAAAGCAGGTGCGCAGATTTGATGTGACTCTGGTTTCATTAAATAAACCGAGCACGTCCCCCCGTAACAGAATTTGGTGAAAGGCACCATCAATTCTTATATATTTAGATGACAGGAATTAGAGATGACACTGAGGAGCTGTGTCCCACTGCTTCGCAGGGTGACGCTGCATTCAAGTAAACATATAGGTCTTTCTCCGTCTTTTGCTTTTGTTGTTTTTGAGAATTACAGCCCAGCAAGTGGGTTTTTCACTCTGTCTCCTCTAGCCTGTCCTCCAGAAAATATAGCGACTGATGTATTTTTCAGACATGGCTCCACAATCAAAGAGGCTCTTGTGGCCTTTCTGATGCGTCATGTAAATTTTATAAAGCGTGCAGCAGAGGAGAGTCAGGGAGAGCAACCGCTTCTCTGCACAGCCTAACGTCTGTTTGGCTTTTTCTCTGACGGGCTGTCTTTGCTCCTGTCTATCTCACATCCTCTCCACTTAGTCGCTCTTTTGTGGATCAAGGCTGGTCAAGGAGCATCTCACCACAGTGCCCAATGTCAGACGGAGCACGCGGACGTGTCGAGATGTCAGAGCTCAAGCAGGAAACAGAGGGGAGCGGAGGAGGGGGAATTATCAAGGCTCAGAGCAGGCCACAACCACCCAAGCTATAATGTTGGATTTGCATATTGTAAGAATGTCACACTGCACGCGAGACGTGTGTCTCTGCAAAGACGTGCTTGCATGTTTCATTCAGTAACAACTTTATAAAGGAAATCCAGGCCTTTCCCATAGCTTCCTCTGCTGCAGTTCTGGCAAGTCTTCAGCCAGCCAAGTGATTTTTGTAATGATTCAATTGGCTGAATGAGCATATGCTCCCCACTGCATCATAAACTTTAATTAGATGTGTTATAATGAGATTTCAGTTTCACTGGTGTCAGGTTTGTGTGGAGACAAATTAGACAAAAAATGTTTATTTATCTAATTTCTGTCTCTTGGAACAAGTGTGGCAAATGACATGGAGTCATCACTTTTAGAGGATCAACCTTTTAATAATGCATTATCATGTCATTATCACATTAACACAGCCAACATTTACCAGTGATACTTATTTAGTTAACGCAGTTCTTTATTTCATTATATTTATCTCTGTTAACTGACTTTGAACACAAACCCAGTAGATCTTGATGATTATCAGCTTTAGATGGACATTGTTGTGTGTCTCAAGCAATGAAAGCCTTTGTTGTTGGGTTGTTGCCTAGCAGTGCGCAACGCTCACATTAATCCACATAGACAGAAACAAGGAAGGAGTAAATTATCAAACTTTTATGGGTATTTTTTATTTTTTGAGGCTGGACAGAAGTAAAGTTATCTGTAAGCACGGCGACGCTGAACCGTCTCACCACCGGAGCAGTTTGAGCCTGAAATATTACTTCTGGTTAGACCCCCGTAACAAACAAAAGGAGACTTCAGCTGATCATGCTGATCAGTGTGGGAGAAAAAAAAAATAAGACAGGTTTGCTTTGCTTTATTTGTTAAAAGTTTTTAAAATGCAATAAACCTATTTTATATAAAACAGTATCTGGAAAATGTTCTTAACATTTTTAATTCATGATTATATTGACATTAATCAAGAATTCAAAAAGTTTTTATTGTCATGTAAAATGCGTACATGAGAAATGAAAGAAAGATACTGAGGTTCAAGTTGTTAGTGATGAAGAAACAATAAGCAACGAGGAGATTAAACAAAACACAATAAACAAACAATGTACTAATTGTGTCACACATGGACTGTATTGCAACATACAAATAAAAATAAATTGCCATTAATCATATTTGAATCTATGTCCAGCACTAATAGATACATAATATTTGTGTTTGTGTGTGTGTGCATGTTTTTGCTACCTGCTACAATTTTTTTTCTCAGTACACACAGCCTGGTGAGGACCCACTGTTCTTGATTATAACAAGAGCCTGGTCCTCATTGGGGAAAATTCAATAAGTGGGTGAGGGGTTTGATAAAGGACTAGGGTGTGAATTGAGCTTAGGCTAGATTTAAGGTCAGGTGAGGTTAGGTTTAGGATAAGGGGTCAGGGTTAGGCTGTAGAAATGACCAGTGTGGATAGGAGAACAAAAATTTGTGTGTGACAAAAGTTTGTTTTAAGATTGTTTTTGCAGTTTTTATTCTTTCATATAATATAATAAATTGAATGAAAAATCAAATCTCTAATAGAAATCAGATTCTGCACTTTTCTGCTTACATACTGTTATGTGTCTCTGAACAAGTTCAGTTTTTTGTGATAAATGCAATGCACTTATTATTCATATTTTTGCTCAATACTTCAGAAATAACTAAAACTAGAAGCACTCGGAAAGTGCAAACCTCCGCAAAGGCCAGTTCCCCCCTATCCTGCAAGAGTGAAGAACCCTTCAAAAAATTCCTGGATCCAGATTGTAATCCAGATCTTTAATTTTTTAATTTAATGGTGTGTTCCTTTGGTCGGTAAGAATTTTATGAAAATCCGTCCATAAGTTGTTGAGTAATTTTATATATATATAAATATATATACGCTTGTGTTTGAGTGTGTGTGTGTTTGTGTTGTATGTGATTTATTACATTTTTAGTCATATATGTGTGTTTGTGTACAAGGGCTTTACAATGACTAAAAGTGTAATAAATTACATACAACACAAAAACTGGAACAGCATCAGAATAAAGAAAACATTCTGCCATAAAAGAAAAAACAGAATAAACATGATCTTTTAAGAAAACCTTGGCGTTGTATAAAAAGGAACCAAGCGGGGGGTTTGTTGTTTGAGGTGGTATTGAAATTTTTTCAAAAAAGAGTTAATGCGCAAAAGGAGAGATGGAAACACAATTGTTGATTAAGTTCTGACGTAACCAACATTTACCTCACATGGTTGATCAGCTGTTCCCGCTGTCTGTCCTATACCGGCCCGGTATCAGCTTTGGCTCGGCTGCACCTGCGAATGCAGCTAGACCCTCCTCCCGCTGTTGGCGTCTTCTCAGTTATTCCCGTAACGTGAAGAGAATCACATTTCTTTTTCTCATCACCAAAATTAGTTGAAAACAGATTAATTACAACTTTTCCAATAGTAGCAACACGTTCCTGATTCTCTCCATTGTCCTGGGATATGTAGTCCCAGCGAGTTTGCCACTTCTACTTCCTGTTTCCTATAGACATGTGTCTGATGCAATGACACTTTGCATAGCCTGGTTGATTCACTTTCATTAAAAAAAAAATTCCTGTATCCGCAGTGTGAGCTGGAACATCACCAAAATTTAATGGTGTGTTCGTTTGGCAAATACCCACCTGTGGTAAAGATTTCATGAAAATCCGTCCATAAGTTTTTGAGTAATTTTGTCCACAGACAGACAGACTGACAGACAGACAGACAGACAGACAGACAGACAGACAGACAGACAGACAGATATACGCGACCAAAAACATTACCTTCTTCCTTGGCGGAGGTAATAAAGTGCAGAAATGTTGACAATGCTAACAGAATGATGCAATTTTCTTCATGAAACTGACACTTCAGCACGATTCCGGCAGTTCGGCTGCAGCTCTCTGTTTACCAGTTAGTTTACATCCTTACTTTCACCTATGGCCACCAACTTTGGGAAGTGACCGAAGGAACAAGATTGCAACTATAGGTGGTCTAAATGAATTTTGCCTGGAGGGTAGCTAGACTTTCCCTTAGAGATAGGGTGAAAAGTTTTGTTATCTTGGATAGACTCAGAGTAGAGCCACTGCTCATCTACGTTGAAAAGAGCCAGTTGAGGTGATACGATATTTGGTAAGGATGCCTCCTGGACACCTCCCTAGGAAGGTGCTTCATGCATGTCCAACTGAGGACCTTGAGGAAGACTTGGGACACGCTGCAGAGACTATGTCCCTTGTCTGACCTGGGGAACATATTGAAATCCTGGAAGAGGTGACTGAAGAAAGAGAGGTCTCAGCCTCCCTAAACGACTCGTCTCTGGAACAAGCATTAGATATTGGATGGATGGGTTCCAAAAGTTTATAAATTCCCAAGTTCAAGCACATGCTTTTACACAAAATTTTTTTTTTCAGCATTTCACTTTTTGTTTCTCAAAACTGTTTGCTATCTTACAATGAAAATGAAAAAAAAAAAAGAAAAAAGAAAGAAGCCCAACACATCTGCCAACAAATTTGGGACAGCGAAGTGTCACAGCTGTGGTTTGGCACTGTCAGCTTCACAGAGGCTTTACCTCCCAGTTTAACCAGTTAAAGTGGAAGCCAACAGTTCATCGCTGCGCCACCTCATGTTCTCAGCTGCCACGTCTCCCCGCCTGCCGTGGGTGTTTACTGCTAAATATTGATAGACATCTGGAGTGCCACTCATCCACCTTCAAACTTCCGCGTCCCGGTGAAGTAGGCCCAGCCTTCTCTCCTCAGTGTGACACACACGCACACATCAGTGAGTTGGGGGGCTGGTGAGTAAAGGGGGATGCTTGGCTTCATTGGCCACAGAATTTCCCCCACCCCAACAAAAGAAAAAAAAAATGGCTGATGTCTTAAAGGTGCATTGCTTTGGCAGATAACTTACTGTATTTGCATGGCAGCTGTGTTGATGCAAAATCTACATCTAAAACACTTATGGGTGCTAAAATCTTGTGCAACTAAGAAGCTTGATGCAACTGAGTTCATCAGTAATATTGCCTGGACAACAAAACAGTCTTTAGTCATGAAGTGCAAATGTTTGTGTTTGTCATTCAGAAGCATTTGCTGGAGGAGAAAGAGCTGATCTTGGAAGGAAAAAAGGCCTAAAAATAATTCTGGATAAAATTGTCAAAATGCATCAGCAGAACTGACATAGCATCAGCAGTTCTGTTTTCACCACAAGGCTCTTTGTGGTGGCAAGAGCTCACTTGTACGGGGTCAGATTGGAAACATGATGTGTGTGGAGATAATGATCCTCTGTAAGTGTACCTTACACTGGGGCTTTTTAAAGAAGAATATACGAGAGAGAGAAAGAGAAAAAAAATGTCTCTTTTGTCTTTTCCTAATTATTCGTGTCCAGAAGGGACACTCTGTCTCTTTGGTTTCTATCACATACATATGTAGCTACAGGTGTGATGGTGCTGGCAATGTGTGTGTGTGTGCGCCGATTTTGTTTTTATTTGGAATGCAGAGAAATACCCATTTATGCACAAATCTATTTGTCTGCAAGTATTTGTGTCTGTATATTTTACAGTGTGGCTGTCTCAGAGGCAGTCCGGCCTCGTTGGAAGCAGCCGCTTCTCTCCACAGTCCGAATCAAAGCGAGGAAGGAATCGGAACAATGATCCCGGCAGGTTGAGCTGATGGGCTCTTTAAATTCACCGCAGACAAAACAGCAGCTCACCGGCGACCCTGCCCCGCGCCTCTAATCGCCTCAAATGAAGTCGAGAAGGGGAAAAACGCAGGCGCTTGGCAGCCTAAGCTCCTTCCCTTGCTCTGGAAAAGGTGCAGCACGAACTTGTTTGTGCAGAATGTCTGGCAATTAAAAATAATTGGGAAGCAGGTTTTGCTCGGGAATCTTCCAAGAATTGCGGTTATGATCTAATGAAGCTTCATTAGGCATGCTGAAAACTGCAGAGAGCCGTATGACAACGGCAATTAGCCAGGATCATAGGCAAAAAAAAAATAAAAAAAATATATATAACAATCATTAGAAAAAAATACCTTGGCCAAGATTTGCTTTCCACTTAATGACCAATTCATTAGCTAATTGATTTCTTATTAGTTACAGGCAGAGACGACTGTTTGGGGTGCTGGAGCTGGTAATTGACACAGCATTTACACCATTAGTCAATCACCTAATTTTCCAGGAAAACAACTTTAGAGGGGAGCATAGCTTTGGGCCATTACAGGGCCAAGAGACCCTTTCTCTTCTGCTTTTTTCTTGGAAAGCATTCTTTGTTACATTATTTGTTAATACCTATTAATACCTATGTATGTCATGTGACCATGTGACCTGTTTGAGACAAGATGGACAAAGAAAGGAAATAAAGACAGAGCAAAAAAAGAAAAGATAAAAAAATACATCAATTTTTTCAGATTTCATATTTGATTTGACAATTTTAAGTTGCTCATCTGTGCTGTTTGAACTTGTGATTTACGAGGGGGCTCAAATTAATTGAGAGATAAAACGAGATTAGTTTTGACCTTCGGCTTGTGAAGCTGCAGTGGCCTTTTGAGTTTTGAGGTGAAGCAGACAAAGATGGATGGATGAGAAGTGACAGGTCATCCCTGATTGCAAGCACCTTTCAACTAACGGCATATAATGACTACTAACAGCTGATTTATATGCAACTTTTCCATATGAAATCACATACACTGAAAGAAAAGTGGAATTTATGGTAAAGTTCTAGGAAATGTGGTTGTCAGAATTTCATCAAAACTGACAACATATGCAATCCTGATTAGCTGTATGC
>JAUBOC010000160.1:17797615-17810193 GCA_032275365.1 Anablepsoides cearensis | reverse complement strand
ATAATAATAATAATAATAATAATAATAATAATAATAATAATAATAATAATAATAATAATAATAATAATAATAACCCATAAGCTGCGTACCTTGCAACAATATTATTTAAAATTTAATGTTGAATATCTTTGTTCGTTAGGCAGCTTAACTTTACAAAGAAGACATTTTAATAACGATTGTCCCCCTTATAAATACAAGTTAGAATTCTCAATTTAGGCTAATTAAAAAGGAATTACTAATTTCTAATACTCTTTTGTACAACATATTTTTAAAATAAGATATATCAAGTAACATCTTCAGTAAGTTCAATTTGTTTGTTATGTGAATTTACGTTCCAGCAGGAACTCGTGTTTATATAGAAATAAACATGACATCATTTTGTCGGCTGTAAAATTTGCTGTAGTTAATTTTTTTTAATAATTCTAAAATAGAGCATTTGAAATGAAGGCAAACACGCAGTCTACTAGATTCCCTTTTATAATAATAAGATATATGCATAAAGATATGGGTTTTTTAGCAGTGGTTCACGATTAAAAACAGGCCTGTAGAAACTCTCTCCTGCGAACTCATGCAGCAATCTTATGGAGAAGAAGGGGGGAGGTAGATAAAATAAAATAAAAAAATAAAAAAATATCTCCCCAGTTTTGATGAAAATGAATGAAGAGCCTGAATGGCTGCTTGAAGGCACGCGCTCTGATGTCAGCTCGTATCCCTCCTCATTTTCTGTGTAATATCCGCCACTTGATGTAGTATCCCCCATAAAAACAGATTAGAAATAATTCGATTGTAGAGCAACTGTGCTGCTGTTCAGAATGATCTAATCGGATGAATCAGGCCCATCATAGAGCTTTATGAGCACCGTTTGAAGCGAACATTGTTGCTTTGACGATATATATGTGTGTATGTGTATGTGTGCGCGCTCGCGCTCCTGTGATGCTGTACATGAAGCAAAGAGCTTAACCACAGCTGATCCAGTGTGTTCATTAAAGCCATGGTCTGAATGGAGTTCATAAAGTCTCAGCAGAGTGGCTGTGTGTGTTTTCTCACATCAAACAGGCCTCGTGCAGCAGACGTGGCTCGGTTTCCCGTGTTTTTCACGCGCAGCAGCCGCGGGAGGCTGTGAGAGCCGCGCTCCGAGCAGCTGTCAATGAATCTAATTGAAAGTTATGAGAGCTCGGTGAGGAGCAGGCACTAATTCACTTACGACTAATATCTTTGGCTTGCCGGCGCGCCGCTAAATTAAATGTCATTATTCACTGTCTCTAATAAAAAATCAAAACGGAAATGAGATTAGGGGATTTGTGAAGCGCATCATTGAGTGCTCCTTAATGAAGAAATAACTGTCCGAACCGGTGTAGTTCACTTTGCTTAACATACTGGCAAGTAATTGGAATTGATCTCTCGCGCCCACCTAATATTAGCCCCCCGACATATCTGAGGGGATCGCTGCTCTGCAAAACAAACAAACAAGCAAACAAATTTGTTATTTTTTAGATTTGTAGGTATGTGTGTGTGTGTGTGTGTGTGTGTGTGTGTGTGTGTGTGTGTGTGTGTGTGTGTGTGTGTGTGTGTGTGTGTGCATGTGTGTGTGTGAGAGACATGTTATTTAACGAGGCAAATGAAGCTGATGATGATTACCAGCAGGGCCACGACCTTCAGCTTCAAACACGCAGCACATTAAAAGATGATTAACGACTTTTTTTCATTCTCAGATATCCTGACAACTCATCATCACAGTCTTCCTGGGTGATGATGTTTTATTGTGGTGGCTTATTGGCTGATTTCAATAGTCTATAAAAGTTTTGTCATTGCTTTCTTTTATAAATTAATTAATTCCAGTGGGGGTATAAAAAATATATATCTGTTTGATTTACAGCAAAATAGATATTTTTGCTTTTTTAAATACAGATTGAATAAGATATTTTTCAGGTTCATTGGCTTTCAAATGTGTATAGCACATTTGTGACCCATCACATCAAAACGAGGATTAGGTCCAAAAGTGGAATATGGAGAAATAGGCAAATATAGTGTTTTGATATTAACACTTACAAAAATTGTATTTCGACAAAATATAACAAATAAATGCCTTATTAATGTTTCATTTGAATGAACAGTGTGAAATATAATCATAACAAAAATTTGTGAAGCGCTTTTTTGAGCAGTAAAAACAAAAAACCTGATTTAGAGGAAAAACGCCTTAAAATTTTGAGATTTTCCCTGTGAGCTAGCAAAGTTTCTTTACAGCTTGGAAATCTTAGTATTTAAATAATATTTGAGATTTCTTCTTCATATGGAAATGAAAAATTCCTCAAAAAACTACATAAAATCAGGATCAAGACAAAATATTAATGCATTATCCTATCCAACAAGACAAATTAAGTCATATCTCTGGATAAGTTTGTGATATCAGAATGATCCAGGTTTCAAAATGTAGCTTTTAAAGTCAGGAATCTGAAAATGTAATTAGGTCATATCGACCAAATTTGACTTAATCCTCATTTCAATATGATGGGTCACATTTATTAAAAACAAAAGAAGGGATTTACTGCTTAGTCATGCAAAATTTTAAAATACAACAGTGAAAAAAATACTTAAAGAAAATAGACAAAAGAAAAAATTAAATCTAAAAACCCCAAGACAGCAAATCTTCTCTTCAATTTTGATTTCAATCTCTGAAAAGTGAAAGAAAATCAAGTCTTCAGCAGAGATTTTAAAGACTCAAAGGTCTCAGCTGTTTGAATATTTGGAGGTAAACCTGTAAAAAACTTGGAGCAACCACTGAAAAAGTCAAACTTGCACCTTCATATAGTTACTGTGATCTTACACCATATACGTATACATGAAGTTACTTCCTGGTCTGTCTTTGAAATAATACCTTGGAGACAACATTAATAAAGTTATTTTTTATATCTGACACATGAAAACAAAAACAAATATTCAACTTCATAAACTATCAATAACAGTAAAAACAATTACATTAAAAGGAGTCAGTAAGGAGTTCCCAATGCTGTTCAGTGTTTGACAAAGTACATCATCCATTATATTCTTTTATTTAAATTAATTTTCAGGAGAACTTTAATTTTTAACACATCATTTTTCTGTTTCGTTGCAGGTTTGGTTTCAGAACAGAAGAGCGAAATGTCGAAAACAAGAAAACCAAATGCACAAAGGTAAAAAGTCTCGTCCTCCACCTATTCTGAACCACAGTTCTTTTTTCTTGTACATTCTATAAATGTTACTATTACTGTCAAAATATTTTGGCTGAAAAAAACTCCCCATCTCACATAACAACACCTGTCTGGCTGTCTGACAGACATCTTTCCCTTCTCTCCAGGTGTCATCCTGGGCAGCGGCAGTCACCTGGATGCATGCAGAGTAGCTCCGTATGTCAACATGGGTGCCCTCCGAATGCCCTTCCAACAGGTAGGTTTCCTTCTTCATCATCTCTGAAGCTGACAGAGTTTTATTTTAAAAAAAAACTAACATAATGGATCCAGAAATGCATGCTCGGGTTGAATAAAACAGCAGAAACACACTGATTACTCTGCAGCTGGTAAAGGATGAGGAACCTGCAACTAAAAAAAAGCCACGGATGAAACTTTGTGTTTAAATCCCAGCATCAATGCAACCATAAGTGCTGCACGCTGAAGAAGGAGAGAGCATTTCAGACCTCAGTGCACCTTTCACCTCCTTCGCACTCCAGCCTGTGACGGCCTGTGTTGTCCGCTTGACCCCTGCGAGAAAGCGGCGGCCTAATTAAGCCAGCGGCACGGCAGGCGTGAGCACATAAAAGGGGATGATGAAAGCAGCAAACGGAGAGGGCAATGATGGATATTGGCGTTGAGCTGCACTGGCAGGGGTGGAGGCTGCAGGCCTGCATACTCAAAAAGGCACGCCGCATAGTGCTGAAAGCGGCCATAGGCGTGCACAGATACAAATATTCCAATACACGCTCGCGAAATGTGGTTTGCTGGAATTGGAGCTCTAAAGCGGACTTGTAAAAACCCACAAACCGTACTAATATACTTGGATGATCTGTTGCGATTGAGCATTGAAAAATATTTCGAACAATTTATTTTTACTTAGCAGCGGATTGACTTGTTTTACAAACCCTCAGCAGAATGAATCTGCCACATCAAGCCCTTCATTAGTGCTCCTACATTTTAATTAGACGTCAGTGGCACCAAGCGGGTGGAAATGATCAGTCAGTGCTGCCGTTTCTTGCTTGATGGTTGAGATTTATGTTGTTGTTTGCAACTTGGGCTTCAAAGTTATATTTCCTTTCATTTCACTTCAGCTTAAGTGATTTATTTTATTTTATTTTGGTGTTTAATATGCCAATTCAACTGAAATCAAAGTGAGAAAAAGATTTAAGTTAAAACTTTGGCTGTGTATAGTTCTATTTTGGTTGGAGAAGAAAGCTTGAGACGCTTGAGTTTCCCTCTATCTTTCCTGCGGCGTTTAAAACACACGAGAAATGGCAACAGGCGCAGCTCTCTGCCTCTGAAGTGAGCTGATGCTTAATTTTCACCTACTTCTCATAAAATAATTGCAGAGAATGTGAAAACTGATATCCTATGCTCCTTCTGGTTTCTTCTGTTTTTTTCTTCCTCTTGACTCAGGAATATGCCTGAATAAATATTTATAACTCCAAATCTTTTTAGCGCAAAAAGAAAAAAAAATTGTTTATTTATGCAATTGAATCCATAATCAGGATAACAAGCCTGCGTATTTCCAAGGGTATAACCGTGTCCTCAGTGTGAATTACAGAAATCTGTTCTGGGTCCTGGAAATACTTTGATTCTTGACGATTAAATTGGATGCGGTGTCTGAGAACGATGTATGATTCATTAAGTTTTGGAAAGCCGAACATGAAAAAGAAGCGCGGGGCCTTAACTGTTTTCTTAGAAAACACGGCGTAAGCAGCAGCTCTGAGGGGGAGGATTTAATCGTGGCAGACTGTGAAAGTTCAACCTTAAACTCTTTGTTTGCAACTCACTGACTGGCTCTCTCTTCGTCTGCAGGTACAAGCACAGCTCCAGCTGGATGGCGTCACCCACTCCCACCCACACCTGCACCCTCACCTGGCTGCTCACGCTCCCTACCTGATGTTCCCGCCCCCTCCCTTTGGACTACCAATCGCGTCTCTCGCCGACTCTGCCTCGGCGGTGGCGGCGGTGGCGGCGGCAGCCAAAAGCAACAGCAAGAACTCGAGCATCGCAGACCTGCGACTCAAGGCAAGAAAACACACGGAGGCGCTGGGACTCTGACCCCACCGGGCTGCCCCCTCCGCTCGCCTGATGCCCATAATCGCCTCTAACACCAGACTGAGCCTGTGAAAAGGGCCGTGACACTCACAGCTAAAACTAAAACAAACAAAAAACACTGAGGGGGAATGAGAGACAGACAGACACACATACAGACAGAGAGAGAGAGAGAGAGAGAGAGAGAGAGAGAGAGAGGGAGAGGGAGGGGAGAGGGAGTGTGTGTGAGAGAGGAGGAGGAGGAGGAGGTGGGGTTTGGGAGAACAGTGGAAGAAAATGTATAAAAAAAAAGGAGGGAGCGAGAAAATTGTCACAAAACCAGCTGCCAAAACAAACCACTTGTAGAGAACGGTAATTAAATACCAATGAAATCACCTTTCACTTTTCGCCCAACAGGCAGGACTTCTGCGGGGCCAGTGGCTCAGTCCACTCCAGGCACAGATCACTTCCCAAGGACCGTACAAACACATGTGGATGTCTGTTTGAGGGCCCCGAGGGCCCGGGACCCGTCAGGCCAGAGGACGTTAGAACAAAGCAAACTGGCGAGCAGCAGCAGGGGCTGAAAGCAGAGTCTCACTGACACACTGTTGATGCGTGGAGGGGCTGAGTGTTGGGGTGGGGGTGGGAGGGGGGGACAGACCCACACACCACCTCACTGTACTAATGGAATGGCTCTCCACCTTTACAATCCCTCCCCCCCTCCCTCCCTAAATAAAAGAAGGAAACATTTAAAGAAACAAAACAAACAAACAAAAATGTTTCCAACCACTGTGTTCCCTGCTGCTGCCGAGTGCATGATCTGTAAAGGAGGACCGCTGTGGGACTTTTTTAACACTGCCATCTTTCAGTGAAACAACCCCATTACAATCTTATGGACTTGTGCGGTAGCAAAAGCGACAATTCCTTATAATCTTTGCTGAAGTGGAGAGGGACATTTGGTCATTGGTTTGCATCTTCTCCCCCGCCCCCCCTGCAGGTCTCTCTCTCTGTCTTTGTTTCTGTCTTGTTGTATTTGAGTGAAGACGTGAAGGTGGCCTTTGCACTTCAGGTCTTGTTATGTGGGTGTTGAGAAATGGCACTACAAGCGGATACTACTTTACAAACTGAAGGGGGTGGGAGTGGGGTTTGATATTTTTCGTGTGATCAACAAAGGGTATATTTGGGATGTTTTTCTTTTTTTTCCTTTTTGTAATTTTGAAAATATGAAAAAAAAAAGCATCAGTCAAACTGAAATGCAATGGTGTGCAGTTTAAGTGCAATACTGTAAATAGCAATGACAACAACAACAAAAATAAAACAGCTAACAGTTAATCTTTAATTCTAAAACTCCCAATGAATTTTCAGTTTTTAGTTACTTTTCATGCACTGTTGGAGTTTTGTTTTTCAGTGGTATTTGTTAGAAAAAAATCAATCAGGTGCCATATTTTTGTGTAATTCAGATGGGTTTGTATCACCAGGCACAGCTGTTGAGCGAAACATGAGCACAGTTTTAGATTCTGCAAAAATTTAAGGTCAAAAATAAATCTTTGAACAGCTCTACTAACAATGAAAAGCCTAATTTACATTGGCATTTTGGACGATGAACATAATAAAACCTAAACCAGCCAGTTTATTTGCAACATAATTAGCTCAATTTTGCATGCCGTTTGTGATGTTTTACTATTATTATTTTCCAGATAAGTCAAACTTTGTACTTTCTGAATGGTTTTTCAAAGCCTGCTGCGCCAAAAAGTGTAGATCAGTTTCAGGTACCTCTAACATCCTCCAAATATTTTCTTTTTGTTAACAGACCTCCGTTAAAAAAAAATTGTTTGTCTAATGTCTCCACTTTAAATTAAACATATGGGTGTTTATTTATTAATTTGTCTAAAAGTTTTATGAGAGTTGAACTACAAGTGTACATTTTTACATGGCTTTGCATTTATTTTTGTATGTTTTTTAAGTGTTCAATTTGAAATAGGAGGTGTGGCTGTAGTGCTTTGTTTTGCTTAAAACAACAACAACAAAACAAATAAGGATAATTCTAAAGATGTAGCGTGTCTGAGTTTACAAAGATTTCAGGGATGGTTGAGCTAAAAACTCCATGGAATTTGTTGTACCCGTTCAAATGATTTCCATTTCATATGCAAGCATGCCTAAACATGACTCATCGTACAGTTGTTTTGTTTTTTCTCCCCTTTTGATTAATGAAATATGAATGTACATCTTGTACAAGTAAACTATCAATAAAGCTATAAATATTTGTACTTGAGTTTTAAAATGCTTTTTAAAAGCCACGTAAAAAAGATGAGCGCAACGGTTCAATTATCATGTCTGCAAACAACTTTGAAAAGACTGAATCACTTTTTCTGCAGCAGTATTTTTGTAATGTTTTGCATTTTTGTAAGATATTTATTCTCTCTGCTTGTCGAGCATCATTCTGTCAGTGGAGCGTAGCAAACGTCTCAACCTGTTGATCAATTTTTGGTCATTTTTATAGAACTAACGCTGACCCAAATCTTCACATCCAGCTAGACAAATGTGAGCGGCTGTAACGTCCAGATGCAATCGTGACTCCCACAGCTGGTCAAGGTGACACAAAGAGAAATGATCTGAAAAGTGGGGCTCTAGTAAGATTTGGGTAACTAAAGGAAAAAGTCAATGAAAGTGGAAAAACAGCTGCAAAACAAGAAATCCCACATCTAAAAAAAACTTCTTTTTTCATGGCAATGATCCACCATAAACCTTGATCCTTGTGGCCTAATGTTTAAGGTGTTCTTTCCTGTTTCAACACACCTGACTGAAGGGAATAAGTGATTGGCAGACAGGCTTCAGATTAACTTGATGGCATTCTGAATGTTTGACTTAATCATTTGTATCAAGTGTGCCAAAGCAGGGAAACAGCTAAAACATGCAGGATAGTGAGTCACAAAGCTGAAAACATCTGCCTTAAATCAATAGTGTGGATCTTTTAAAGTAGAGTCCTGCAGAAATGTTATGAACAATTAATATCTTACCTGTTGGGGATAGCTCCTTGAATAACCTCAGCTCAGAGAAATATCATTTTATTTTGACTTCACAATCTAATGGCTCATCTAATAGGCACTAAGCTAATTGGTCTAAATTAAAATTTCATAATGGTTTGTGCAAACAATATTTTACAAACCTTTATATATGTCTGTTATGCATGAGTTATTTCAGCAAAAACATTCTAAAATTGCACAGGAAGTGCTACAGCTGGCTGACGCTGTTGCAATTGTGCTTGCTAAGTTTCCCACACAGTTTCTGTTTGGTCTTTATCTTACCAATCTGATCAAAATTAAACCACATTTTTCCAAACAGAAGTTTACAACAGGTAAGATAATATTTGAGAAGCAGACACAGTGTTTCATGTCATCCATAGTGCAGTTGTTCCCTCCACATGCTGAATTCTGCACGTCTAAAAAAGGTTTTTTAAAGCGTCTTCATTTCCTCCAGGAGCCTGATTCCAGATGTGTGTGTGCAAAGTCATTACTCCATGTTTTATAGTGGCGTATTGTTTTAAACTCGTTCCACAAAATTAGCCCAAACTGGGTTCTGTTGGGTGTCGTGCCCCAAAAAGCTTTGCCACGCATCTAATTTGTACCTCTTTGCCCATACATCAAGATTGAGTGATATAGTTGCAGACTGATGGCTCTGTGTTTACCCGCTGACCCCTCTAGTTGGGGCCCTGGTCTGGAAAAAACAGCATCCTTTTATGTGCAGTAATAATTAGCAAGGCAAGCGTACAGCCATCCATCAACCAGCAATGAGCCATGGCTGCTTTGTCAACATGTTCGAGTACATAAGCTATTTATGTTGGCCACAAGTAACAAATACACAATAATATATTAATAGAAGAGGGGGGGGGGGGGGGGGGGTGAGAAAATGTGTTGTTACAACTGATAAGGTTTGTTTTTTTCATGTTGATCAGAATTTAGATGCCATACTGATTTTATGTTTTATCAAAACAAACAGATTTTCAGGTCTGATCCAGTCCGTTTTTCTTCTTTTTCTTTCTTCCCATTGTGGGTCTGTCTGGTTTGAGAAGCACCTTGGTGCTTTGCTGCACTGGCCTAGCAGAGGTCAAGTGCTCAAGGGTCACGTGAAAATAGTTTTTATCACATTTCATTCTCATAATCCTCTTTGAAATGTCACACACAGCTATGATCAGATGGAATGTGGGCTGTTGCAGCCTTGCCATAAAGCTCTAAGAGGTAATGGTGTGAAACGACAGAGCTCACAGGCCAGGAAAGACAGAGTAAATTTAGCTCAAAAACATGCAGTTGGAACTTTTTTTTGTTTTGTTGTAGATAAAGCAATAAACCTTAATAGCTTTCATAGAGCTACTTGAAGCATCTCTGGATATAAGAGTCTGCTTAGCTTTTAGTGAAACAATTTTGTGGTTCCTAAATCTCGAGAAAAAAAAAATCCTGTTCTGGCAGTTTGACTTGTAGCTTGAAGTGAAGCCACCCAGAGAAACCTCAGCTGAAAACAATCGAGCTGAAGTGCTGAAGTCACTCCAGTCGGCCGTGGATCAAAGGCCTCCTTTCATCCCAGTTTGTTTGGGCTAGACTTTGGTTTGCTTTGTTGGCTAATGCTCATAACTGTATCTGGAGTCATCAACAGTGCAAAGCTATATTAAAACTAACACTACAAGTCTGGGTCAACACTGACTTTTTGCAAAGAAAGTGGAAAGTGACATGAATTTAAAGTTAGAAAAAAAAGAAAGAGGGAGAAAAACAGGCAGTGAGGCATTAGTTCACATTCCACTCATCAGTTTGTGTTACAGTCATTAACAATTTATTTCCACTCTAAGCGTTTAGCCTGTTTGCTGTAACCAAAGAAAGTTTTACAGTGAATACACGCCATCATGTTTAATCATCTACTAACATATTAGATGTATCAAATTTAAAGAAAGGTATCAGAACATGTTTTGGTTTTATCCCGACACAATTTAAGTTATATTCCTACAATCATGAACCGTTTAAAGAAGCATTAGTTTAATGTCTTAAAAGAGCTAACTTGACTGGAATTTGTTTCATATGGACCCACTATCTGCAAGGGGCACTGTCAAGGTTAGGGTTGCCAACTCAGCACCTCCAAAATACGAGACTGCTCGGCCGGGGGCGGGGCTTAATGATGTAATGTGCCAGTTGTGATGTTGCCAATATTTATTTCCATAACATTTGAATGTACATCCACCTAAACAAATTTATTATGAAATGTAAATTAGAACTATACTACATCTAAATAACTATGTTTTTATGTATTTTATTTGTTTCATATTTCTTATTTCATCCATGTTTTCAATGGTTAGGTCAAATGTACCATTAAATAGTTTGATAATATATTTGTGCCAGCTTTTAGATTCATTATTATTAAAAAAGGGCTCCTGTCACACTAACAATAACCTATAAGTTCAGTAAATAAACCAAATGAAGCTGCTGCAGTCTGTCACTATTACAGGGCCTCTTTCATATAAGGGCGGAGCGTGACTGACCATTTCAATGCCCCCAGTTTTTCATATGGTCATTGCATTTGGCCACTTCAGTACCGTCCCTTCGGGGTAGACAAAAGCCTACCAGCCTGCCATATCATGATGGCTGATTGCAGGCTGCAGTCAGAATACAAGAAAAGTTAAGGTTAGAATTAATTGGGTTCAACTTGGCTGAAAATATGGAACATCCTTTCTGAGAGAGGACAGTTGGTTCCCTTGGTCCAGGTCGGGTGTGATGCAAGCTGGGCAGCAGGCGAGAGACGTTCGTGGCATTGATGATCCTTTGTGGCATAAATTAGCTCAAGGAAAATGGAATTTCACTTCACTGGTGGGTAATGAGCTGAAGTTTGTTTGTGATATTGAGCAATATCAGGTAGATAGTTGGGCTCACCTTTATGCACAACTTGGGACAGGGGCAGACTGGTTTGGAGAGGCCTTTATCCAATTTCATGGCAAATTCAAGTGGAACAATAATGTTGACACAAATACTTTGTTTGCAGTTTAAAACACTGCTTTTTCAACAATTAAAAGTACTGTATGTGCATGTTCAATGGTACAAAAAAAAAAAAATATTTTATTAATGCTTATTAAACAAGCAGCTTTTCATAAAACTCAAACCTCATTTTAAGGAACAAAACCAACCTCCATGTCTGGAACTATTTTTTTTGTGGTTCCTGCTCTAACTTCCTGTTTCTTTTCCTGCTCTTCCTTCTTCTCCTTCTCCGTTCCATTTCCTCTTTCTTCTCCTCCCCCTCTTCATCTGTCCTTTCCTGCTTTTTCACTTAAATGATCACCATCCTGTCCGTCTGCATCAACTCTACCACTGAAACTGGCCTTTTCGGCTACAAATAACAATAACAGAAGCATTTAGTATTATAATGCAGACACAACACACGAAAAGCTCTGTGTGTACTTGTTTTTACTACAAAGTGAGGACCATTTGTGCCACAGTTACTATCAAAGTGAGGTCTTTGATGTAAAGTGAGGACCTCTTCAATGTCCTCACTTTGTTTGCAGCACTGCTGTGCTTTACTAGGTTTCAAGGTATGGTGTGAATCAAGTTTTTTTCTTGTTCACTTTAGGAGGGCCACTCTTTAAAAGCCAAAAAAATATCTTTACAAATATAATGCCTAATTGTTTTCTTTTCAAGTCTGTCCAGCGAAAACACAAATGATATGTTACAAATAAACATTCAGCAGCAGTTTACAATCAAAATTTAGTCTGAAACATCTCTCATTGATGTGCTGACTAACAAATACTTCAGTGGAAATGCCTTCAAAAAAGATGTTGCTTAAAATGTCAAATCTCTTTGCTGGAATCAGCTTCAAAGCTGTTTGTAATTACACAACTTCAAACTAGTATTTAGACAACAAATTCACCCTGAGAAAATAATCATTGCATATTAATGTGATCAATAATCTCAGCTAAACAGCAGTTTGATTTCCAGCCAGGCTGCTTGTTCCTGAGCTGCGTGATACTGAAAACAACAGTCCTGTCCTGACATAGAGAATTCAGTCGATACAGTACACTTTAACAGGAAACAGTTGTGGTTATGAACAAAAGAAGATGAAAAGAAAAGCAAATATGATTAAAATGAAATATTTAAACAGATTTCAACAGTAAACATTTATGAAGCTTTTGAATGGCTAATGAGAGAAGTTCCAAGAATATTAGCTTAGCCCAGATTGCCAGGAAGCATTAAATCAACATTTATTATCGCAGAGGGATTTTAAAAGCAAATTAAACTAGATACCGCATAGCGGTAACATAATGACCCCCGCACGCAGCAATGCACCAGAGGTCAGACATCTTTATTC
>JAUBOC010000160.1:17785061-17797482 GCA_032275365.1 Anablepsoides cearensis | reverse complement strand
GTTTTCATATTGGTGATTAATTAGTGCGGACGCGTACTGATTGTTGTTAATGTTAAAACTCTTAACAATATTTGATTGTTCACAATAAGTTGTATATCAGTGATTTAATTTATTCTGTAAATAAATAGTAGTTTATTTTAGATCAACTTAAATTCCTGAGTCAAGTTCATCTTATTGTGTGGTCTCTCATGTTTACAAAGAGGTGGTGTTTTTTCCTGAAAACAGAAGAACCCGTGAATTCCTTATAACAGTTAGTTATAAGAAGTTGTAGTAATATTTTCATAACAAAGTGTTCTGGTGGCCGTACTTTCTTAAGAGGTTAATATCTTAGACAAGTGGCACCCTACATAAGTTATGTTTATTATATTAAATTATATATTAGGCTATACATCCCTACATAAACCTGGTAGTACATTAAATTTTAAAATTAAAACACCAACCTTTAGGCGTGAATCAACGCTGTTCTACATCTAAATGTGGGGAACTGACTGCTTTATATATAGTCTACAGTGTATATAAAAATATTTATGCCTCTACAAAAATAATATACAAACAGATAATCACGTGTAGAATAATGATGACTGGGTAAAATATGTGTTGCATTAAACAGTCTTTTCTATCTTCTACTCAAATTGAATATTTGTCAATGGCACATGCAGAGACTTGTCAATTGACTTTGGTGGTACCTGGGTGGTAAGTCAGGTACAATGGGTGGCAAGGGCCACTACAAACCTCCCTCTAGTTCTTAGTCTGGTAAAAACCAGACCCTTCACTTTGCTTCGTACGAGGGTCTGGACTCTCTGCTATAGAGAAGTAATTCTTGTGGAGGAGTGGCCTCTAAAATGATTGGATCTGTTGGCCACGACGTATGTCGCTGTGAAGGTGGCTAAGCTAAGAAGCTAACCGGAAACCATTTACTCTGTAAACAACTCTACTGAGAGGAGAAAAGTACCGAGGTGAACGAGACGACTGTAAATGATGCTGCTGCTTTGCCAGACAAATTTATTTTAATTTGGAAGCCTTATGAACACAGACTGGCTTTATTCACTTCCTCCACTGCTGTATGCTAAAGTAACTAGCAGACACTGCGCAGAAAATCGACATCATTCAAAATGGTAAATGGTAAATGGACTGAAATAATAGAGCGCTTTATCAAGTCCCTCCGGACCCCAAAGCGCTTTACACTAACAGACATTCACCCATGCACACTCACATTCACACGCAAACTACATTGTAGCCACAGCTGCCCTGGGGCGCGCTGACAGAGGTGGGGCTGCCATGCATCGGCGCCACCGGACCCTCTGACCACCATCAGTAGGCAAGGCGGGTGAAGTGTCTTGCCCAAGGACAAAATGACTGAGACAACTGGACAGGAGATTGAACCGGTGACCCCAACCACTCCGCCACAGCCGCTCAAAACCCCACCCTGTGTTTGCTGATTGGCCCAGGTAAAACAAACTACAAGCAGACACTGTGCAGAAAATCGACGTTCTGTTCTCTGATTGGCCCGGACAAAAATTCTCCCGATAAAATTTGTTATGGGAGAAATCCCAGACGGAGCAATGAAGGGAAACTAGAAATGAGCGGAACTGCGTAGGAAGGCAAGGGCCAGGCTATCTAGTTCTACGCCTAATCCCATAACACTATAATTCTATTTGTGACGTCTATCAGAAAAACAAACAAACAAACAAACAAACAAACAAACAAACAAACAAACAAACAAACAAACAAACAAACAAACACATTAAGAAAACCCAACAATTATCAACTGTTGTTTTCTTGAAATTGCAGAACTTTTTTAAGACAGCTATGAACCTTTGTCACCTCAGCAGAATTTCGTCACCATCAACAACAAAGTGACAAAGAGTAATGTAGCTCAATGAGCCAGCACAATGTGTAACAAAATTAATCAGGCTCGGCCCAGGGCACACTTTACAGAAAAAGAAAATCGTATTATATGAGAAGGTTCAAAGCTACTCTCTTAATTATATGACCGTGGCTCCTCATTTATGTGATGACAATTAAGAAAAAGAAGACATCGACTTCACTGTCAGATCCTTAACAAGTTTAAGCACATTGTAGTTTAGAAGTACTTCATATATTTAATGATCATGAATTATGCATGGCTTCCATCTTAATAGAAAACAGATCAATAGAAAATGACTTTGTGTAAATTTGTGTAACTGCTTACACTGACAGGATCATACTGCTTGTGATTGGAGTAGGTAAATTGTACAGTATATAATGCTAAAGTTAAAGTAAAGTCACTTTATAAACGCAATGTTAAAGTAAACAAAAAAGTCTAAATATACATTTAAATTTATACAAACTTTATACGTTTAATACAGCAATAGATATTACAAGCTTGGAGCTGCCTGACACTGTGAACTCTAAGATCAATCGGTACTTTTAACTCAGTGCTGTACATAAATACAAATACAAAATCATACAAAATGCATTCAAGAAGAATAAACATATCCCATGGCAGCCCACTGGGTTTAGCTGCAACCATCTAAAATAACATTATGTCATACACACACACGTGACCTCTCACACTGCAAAGATTTTTACTGGTGAGGAGCAGTGCCTTTAGGGGGCCTCCAGACTTCCAACATACTCTCTGCACAAAGGGTAACTTATAGCTCTCCCACAAGGTGAACAATAGTGGAATATTTCAAACACTAAAGGCAAATGGGTCTATAAATCGCCTGAGAGAAAGGTAGCTTCCCTGATTGCTACTCATCTCCCACTTTCCCAAATGTTTCATGCTCGTCTTACTAGTAATCGATAGCAGCGCACGCATGCTCACAGCTAGCCCTGGCATGCCTAAGGAGTAGGTGTCAGTCAATGGCAACCTTATAAATAGACTCAGGCTGCATGTGAACACATGGGTACGTCCCTTGTCAAATGTGCAATGCCACAGTCCACACTGTCAGCTAGCGCTTGTTTTATTTTTTTATTTTGCACAAAAAAATTGCAGTGTGAGTATTGCAGAACTGTGATATTAAAACTAACTTTTTGCATTACACTGATATAGCTAAAACAATAAACAGACATTTACTAGAGTCAACATTGATATATTCATTAATTAATTCATTGGTGTTTTTGAAAGTCTTATTATTAAATTATACATCAATTAACAGTCTGTTTTTTCATCTTTTACTTGATGTTGTTGTTTAAAATACAATACAATTCTCTGATGGTGCAGTAACAATCCAATATAATGGAAAACTTGTAATCTTGTAATATTCTGCATATCCTTCTCAAATAGGCACAAATGTCTGCACTGACACTTCCTAATGAGTTGATACATGTAGAAAGTGTGGGAAGGGAGAAGAAACTTGTTCCTCCTTTTATTACACTTCATTTCCTCTCGTAAAATTGGGACACCAGGTTGATTTACTGACCAACAACAGATTGATTAATTTATTTTTGCTTTTTATGATCAGAATGCAACCACTGAAGTGGAACTTATTACAGGGAACATTTTAGACTTTATCATTACCAATAAATTTTTACTAAATGAGAAGGAAGTGAAATTTGTCTTATAAATATGGTGAGAGTGGTGCTCTTGCGCTTAGTAAAAAAACAAAGCCACTGTCTTTATTACATCCACCATTAAACAGAGATTGGCAAAGGAGGAAAGACCTACAGAGGTGCATCAAGAGCAATTTTGAAAGGCGTCTGACCTCAAAGTGCACAAGGGTCCAACTTGAAGCATTGGACGCATTTTTGACACTGAAATTGCGTTCGGTGTTGGCTCAATTTCTCAAAACTGTACAGATAAATCCACCAGTTTTTTGGAAAGTTTCTCTTCCACAATGAACTTATTTTTTCTGGTTGGCTATGACGATTAATTCTGATCAACTTGTTTTTCTTTGCTCAGGTGAAACATTAAGAAGATGATGAAACACATCAGGAGGATAGGAACACAAAAAAATTGAGTACTCACTGGGACAAAATCCAAAATATCCGGAAGTGTCAACATGCAGTATAATGAGGAATCACTTTGGTCATAATGAACTTTAAAGAAAGATGTCTATTTTTCGATTACCTTTAGACCTGGCTACAAAAACATCAAGCCCAACGCCCTCTCCCATCAGTTATCTCACTCTGAGCAGTCCAAGGCAGAGACCAACATTCTCCCAGACTCCCGTGTTGTTGGCGCCCTCACTTGGGACATGGAGAAGGACATCCAAGAAGCCCAGAAACTGCTGCCTGACCCCGATACTGGTCCCATGTGTAAGATGTTTGTCCCTACTCCTGTTGTCAGTAAGGATTTGAACTGAGTTAGACTCACCTGCCATTTTGGAGTTAGTCGTAAGAAATCATTCACCAAATCATTCACCAAATCATTCACCAAATCATTCACCAAATCATTCACCAAATCATTCACCAAATCATTCACCAAATCATTCACCAACCCACAGTGGCCAACTTTAAGTCATAACATCAAAGAGTTTGTTTCTGCATGTCCCATCTGTGCTCGTAATAAGAACAACCTCCTGCTGGTCTTCTACAACCTCTACCTACTCCCAGTCGCCCCTTATCTCACATTTCTCTGGACTTCATCACTGGACTTCCCCGATCCGAAGGTAATAGCATCATCGTCACAATTATTGACAGATTTTCCAAGGCTACCCATTTTGTCCCCATTTCCAAACTCACCTTCTGCCTTCGAGACTGCTTAACTTCTGGTCAATCACGTCTTCAGAATCCACGGCATCCCTACAGATATTATTTCAGGCTGCAAACCACAATTCATATCTCAGTTTTGGAATGAGTTCTGTACGGCCCTGGGAGTATCTGTCAGCCTGACTTCAGGGTATCATCCTCAGTCCAATGGTTGGACTGAGAGATGCATCCAAGAGCTTGAGGTCGCCCTGAGGTGTGTAATCAATAATAACCCATCTGCTTGGTGTAAACATCTGTCATGGATTGAATATACTCACAATACCCACACTCCATCTGCAGCTGGTTTGTCTCCATTTGAAGCCTCACTAGGCTACTTACCTCCCCTGTTCGTAGTGTTGAAACTGACATTTTGGTCACTTCTATTCAGACTTATATCCTCAGATGCCGCAGAGTATTGCGATAGACAAAGCAGGCGCTGATGAGAACTGCTGAGCAAGATAAGTGATTTGACAACTGTCAATCACTCCTCTGCTCCTCCCTACCAGGTCATCCAAAGGGTTTGGTTATCTACCCTGGACATCAAGTTAAGGGACACTCCCAGAAAACTGGCTCCTTGTTTTATCGGGACATTCCCCATCAAAAGAATCATAAACCCGTCTGCGTCATAACTCCCACATTCCACGTTTCCCAGATAAAACCAGTCTCTGAGAGCCCCTTGAGCCCACAATCCAATCACCATCTTCCTGCCCAGCTCATCAATGACCACTCTGCCTTCAATCTTGTTGATTGGGAAGGATATGGTCCTGAGGAGAGATCATGGATTCTTCACTCTTTCATCCTCGAGCCATCCCTAATCACCACCTTCTACCAACAACATCCGGAGAAACATCCTCGATACCTTGATCATGCTGAACAGTCAACGCGCAGTCATGTGGTTGTTCGGAGTTTGTTTTCGCACACACATTTCATAACTCCTGAGATGCTGAGCTCCTGGGAAACCCCACCCGCTGCACCATACATCACTGTATGGGGTTACTTCCTGCTGGAATCTACAATGTGGAAAAGAAAAAGAAAAAATCGGAGACCTGTCACACAATGTTATTTAGAGTGACCCATTAACTTAACATGTTTGTTTTTGTTTGTGGGAGGAAACACACATGTGAACAGAGAAAACATGCATACTCCACACAGAGAGAGACAGAAGCATCAGCTTTAACCTCCGCTCTGCCACCCTAGTTATTAAAATTGTAATTAATAAGTAATCAATTTTATATTATATTAAAATTTGAGGTAGTTGTAGCTCAAACACTTTCACAACACATGTTCCAAGTATTACACTTTGCACAAGGTCTTTCCTTAAATCTTTAAAGGAACAGTATTATGTGTTTATCAGGCATATATTGAAATTTTATGCCATAATTAAGTAACTACGCCACTTTCAGTTGTTATTAAAATGCTGCTTTTACGTTTAAATCAAAAATAAACTTGACTTCTCATTAATTTTTGTTTCTAAACACCTTGAAATTGGCTTCTGTCTTTTTAAGATCCCGACACGCCCATTTCAGCACGTCATCAGCCACTTCTCTGCTGTTTACAACCTGGAGCGTCATAGCATGCTTTGTTGTAATGATATTTAAAAGAGCAGCAACAATATTCTAAGTTGGTTTTGGAAAGTTGCATCTCAGGATACATATGAACCTTACTGTTGAACCGGAAAGTATGTTTTCTAAAGCGAGAGGACAGCTGGTAAGATTATTTCAGTCGCTCACACAGACACACACATACTGATTGTAATAAATTACAAATCTTAACAAATAGACCAAACAACATGTGAACAAAACAACGCAAGATGCTTTTCAGCTTACCTGTGCAGGTGACAATGGTGTTTAATCCAAAAGGGACTGAAATGAGAAGCTGTTAGTATTGGAGTTACAGATGTGGTTTCACTTTCCTGCTGAAAGAACTGCATGATATTTAGTCCAATATCTGTAGAACTGTTTGAGTTGTAGCTATTTTGTGTTTGCTAATGTTAATTAGACTCTGCAGGTCATTCTGAAATTTATTTTCTCTTAAAGAAAAAAATAAATATAAATATATATTTTTGCATGCATTATATGAAGTACTTTATGAAGCCAAAACTTTACTTTTAATCCCTGGATCACACATTGGCCTGTTAGATCATAAATAGATCAGCAATAAACCTAATTTTTGAGGTTTGAAAACATTTTTGTGGACACTTTAAATTTCACAGACTACAGTGATGATTATCTACCAGCAAAAGAGACATCTGAGATAAATCAAGGCGGCTATTTACTTTGAAGAAAACAGAGCCCCTAATTACTTTTATTGACAAAACATTTGTGAGTTAAAAAAAAATCATCTATATTGTGACAAACTGAATTATCCAGTAAATGTGATCATTGTCATTTCCACTTCTTCCTATCTTGTTGTTAATACTGCTTTGCCAGCAGATATGTGTAAAAATATAGTTTTTGAAGTAAAGGGCAGATAACCCCATCATGAGTTATTATGGGTGTGTTGGAGGAATTTATAGAGTGTTATTGACGGCTGCAAACCCGCAGGGATGTTATATACACAGGTAAGAAAGCTAACAAAAACAAATGCTCTGTATAATCAACCTCAAAATGCACATTTTTTTTTATCTGCATGGAAAATAAAGACAGGAGGTCCATGGATGTTGGAGCAAAATGCTCCTGTTTAAGTTATTTTTTCTGACAGTCATGTTGTACTATTCTGTTGAGAAAATTAACTGCGAGTGAGATTTTAAAAATAAAGATATGCTACTTTGTGCCAAAACTATTGTTACACGGGGGTTGCTCAGAAAGAGAGATGGGTGGCCTTGGAGGATTTTTTTATTCTTTGCAGAATTGAAACAACACAAGACAAACAACAGCTACCAGCAAAAAACATGATGTTTGTGCACAGTAATTTAATAGGCTTTAATCCTTTATATGTCTGTGTATGAATCACACATGTTGACGGGGAAGGTTTTTTGAAACCTAAAATTACAGCAGTTAACAGAGGTATTGTGAGAAAATAGAAGAAAACAACTTGAAAACCAAAAAGTCTGCTAGTTAGGAGAACATGTTCATCTGTGACAATGTCTGTCTATTAAGTCATTTTGTGTCCTGGAGTCACATCAGAGATAACTGGAAAACTATAACAATTGATAACAAATGATTCAACTCTCAGAGAGAGACCCAGATTGCAAGACTATCTTGATTGACATCAATTCACAGAAATAAATTTTAGTTTTGACCAGACTGACATGTTAACGGCTAGTCCAGGTATGGGCACCTGCTACCAGACAATGTTGGACTGCTATTGTCTTTAAAACAAATCTAATTTAGCTAATTTCACAGTGGATCATGCAAACACTATTGGAATTTTGTTTTACACAACATGTCAATTTTGCATCATAGGTTTATTACAGTAGAAATGCTGTACATTCCTGTTAGAAATACTCCATGATACATCTACACGTGGAAGCTGACACTATTTGTGATGGCAAAATACCTCAAAATCCCTTCTAAACAACAGCCTAATACAAACTTGAGAAAACGCCTATAAAATCCTTTGATGAAGCACTATGAAATTTGAAGTTGAGTTCTTTTCAGATGATGACAATGTGTTTTAGTTTACATCTCAAACTAGCTGTTGGCACACCTACACGCACACATGCACATTGTTTTTTCTTGTGAATACAGAAAAACATAAACTCTCTATATAGCACACTTGTCTAAAATGTACATTTGATAAAACACACATTTGGCCATAATGCTACAATGAATTCTTGAGCTGTGTTTGGTTGCTAAACTGATGAACTTTTCCTCCTCTCTGCTGTTGTTTTGAGACCCAATTAGATGTACATTTACCACACAATGCTACAGTTGGAGGCTAGAGTGCATCATTTTATTTTTTATTTTTTGCAAAAGAAGAAGCGTGGGTGAAACACAGTGGTTCTAACCACCAACACACTTCTCTGTGCACAGTGCATGTTGATATAAGCAGAAACTAATAACACTGACTGCAGGCATGATGCTAAGCATCAAATGAAAATGAGTGCAAAGGTTGTTTTTTTATATTTTATGTCAAACCTGCAATTGCATCAAAGATAAACTAAATGATAAACCAAAGTGTATAAGGAACCAAAGCAAGTGTGTGTTAACCCCCTCACATGCATGTTGGTGGATGCATGAATCATTTGGACGGAAGTATGTTTCGTGAATAATTTGCCTCTAACAGCTTAATTGGTCTGTTTGCAACAATTTTGTCTTTCTTTGAAAATGTTTATGTGGCTTCAGATCTTTATGATCCGTTAAGCACAGTCCTGTAAAGTTCCCTGTGGAGGTCAGACTTACTGAAGCCCCTCGTCCCATTTTTCATGTGTAATTGCTTTATGTGATATCACCCAGCAGGCCTGGGAACGCAGGCCTAACACTCTGGATGGAAGGTGCAACGAAAGAGGACAATTATCAGGCCATCAGCCAGGTCTCCCAGGGTTAGAATTTCTTCACATTATTTATTTTATGCATTTTTTTAAGCAGAATCTTTAAACTTTAACAAGCCTGGGGCAACTTTTTTCTTCTTCTTTTTTCCCCCTGATTTTTTGGCTCTGTGTGCATTTGTGCTAGGGTGTATTGTTGGGAAAAGGGTTTTTTTCTGATGATATAATTGGCTATTATTGGATGCTTTCAGGCAATAACTCTGTGCTTTCAGGTTTTATTTTAAGGTGCTGTATGTGCAATATTAAATCAGCTCCACACAAGTCCTTTCTACACCCGTCAGCAAGTTAGCTGAACTGCGACAGCTTCTCAGAAAACAGTGATGGCAGGAAATGAAAAAAAGAGGGGCAACTACAAGTCCTGATTTTTATGCAATGCAGTAAAAAGAGAAAATTACATCCATTATGAGCTGATTGAAGTTATATTCTCATCAAAGTCAGATAATTATATGCTAGAACTGGTTTCAAATAGGCAGTCACATGGTTGGATTGAAGCAGAACAATCAGCTGATGCACTTGTGGTCAAATCTACAAACAATAAATTTGAGATCCTATTGCTGAATGTTGCCATAAATAAAGTATATAACATAACACTGTTACATATAGTGCTACTGTATGTAGTTGTCTTGTTTTATATTAAGTTGTTCATCCTCTGGGATATTAAAAAAAATAATAATTTCCACAAACTATTGTTGGTAAACAAAGTTCATTGTACAATTGACAAATTCTGGTTAAAGCTCTATCATGCAAAAAAGAAGCTAAAATGTGGCTGTCTTTAGTGGGCCCAAGTTTATTTAGAATGGACTGAGACCAAATGAAAAACTGTTTTATCATCAGACAAAAGAAAAATATGAAAACCTGCAGAAATGCGGAGAGGGACCATTTTATCCTGTTACAGTTTACAGCCTGCCTGTCTGATTCTATGGAGGTGCATTAGTGCTTATGGCACGGGCAGCTTACACATCTGGAAAAGAAAGGCATTATCGTTGCACAAAAGTTATACTATTTTTAGAATAAAACATGTTCCAACCCAGACCATGTCTTTTTCAGAGAAAGACTGGCATTTATTGCTTTGTGAATCACTACACTCTGCTTTTCCAACTTTTTAAAAACTATGGTTGTGATATAAACAATAAAAGACATTGTCCAAATACACACACCTCTTCTGTAGTGTTGTGTACTGAAAAAAAAGTAAGTAAATGCTGCTTCTTGAGGGTAACTATGTCTTGTATGTTTTCCAGACAGAAATATTAAGCTAACTTTGTGTTTGTTTATGCCTCATGGCATGCTTCAGGCCATGAGCTAAACTGCTGGGTACCACAGATCAGCACAAAGAGGTTTTGGGTGAATAGTGCTACATTATCAGTGATAATCTTAATGAGTCATTTTACATCTGCAAAGATAAGTATAAATTGAGCTGCATCAGCTAACAGGGTGTGTGTTCTTGTTTGGTTGGTTTGTGCTACATTAATGTCAGGCCCATATGCAATAATACTGCTTCCTGTGCAATCAGTTTCACTATTTTCCCAGCAAGCGGCCCCACGTCTCCTGCAATTACAACTTTCCTCTGTAATCTGCGCTTCCACCCAAACGAGACCAGCCCTGAGTAATTTGGGCGAAGATTCGCCAAATTAAGAAATATAATGGGCAAGAATTCGGCCCGTTCTGCTGGTTATTGAATACAGCAGCGCCGAAAGCAGCGCTCTTTGTGCCCTATTGTTTCTCTGTGGATAATCACATTCAACCCAATCCCATCCCAAATAGAAAACAAGCCTAGTCACGACAATCTGTAATATTAATCTGATTGGGTTAACTATGTCTCCTGGGCTGCTCCCACTTTTCTTTTTTTAACTACCTGTGGCTGTATTTTAATCTAATTGCACTAATTTCATATTCAAAATCAGGACCTCACCGTCCCCCGTTTCATCATTTTTTACACATAACACCCTGTACTTCACATGAACACTGCCAAATTTGTAAATAATTACTATCACATGGAGGAGAAAAATAATAGGCGGCCCCCAATTCAAATTCACTAGCTGGAGGCGGTGTGGTAATCATGGAGGAGAGCAGGACAGGGAGAATTAGGGATGTGGGCTAAGGCATAATCACGTTGTATAACAACCAGCTGACAGTCTGAAAAAGAAAGAGTTCAGAGTGAATAACGAGCAACTTTGTTCATAATACTTAGGACTATATATGCTACCTCCTTTGTGACTAGCGTCTGTGTAGCTACACTTCGTTACAAAGAAACTTGCCACAATCTAATAAATGTATTGTTTTGTTTGTGGATGGCTCTGTTCTTCTTTTCTACTTTTTCTTATTATTATAATTTTCATTTATTTATTTCTTACAAACGCCAGGTACATTTCTCTGGCTGCAGGGCTATGTTTGTTACTTAAAAGCGAACAACACACATTCTGGGAAGTTGGTGACAGATTGGATGTGTTATCTGCCTATTAGCACAACAGCCCATTATCAATGTGCCTAGGTTACTGTGCTAGCTGTAAAAACAATAAAGACAGCCTGATTCCAGCCAGCTGAGTAGGAGTTCAGTGGCTGCCTGCGTCTTATCACTTTCAAATGAGCACCACAAATCACTTCAGTGGGATGCCTGCACCAGTAATGCGGCCATCAGCATATGAAAATGCTGCATGTATGGGAGACCGTCCAATTTGCTGCTATAGCAGATAGAAGGTAGGAGCCCACAATGCGCTGAGTGATTGTTAGATGGCTGCTGTGCATGCGTACGACATGAATGTGTGACACTGGATCTTGTTCGGGGAGTTGTTAATAGCAGCACAACAACATGTTATTGCGTGCAACCTGTGTAAACAACATCTTTAAAACTGTCAGAAAATGGACAGCGTTCTCAGCATTAATAAGCAAATCTCCCCAGGAAGAATCACAGCGTAACAAGGCGACCAAAGGGAGAGAGGGGATGTGTGTGTGGCGGTGGTGGTGGGCTGATTACTGGACCTGCTCTGTTTCTATAACATGCCTGCTTGCTTGCGTGATGATTATGATGATATCTGCGCGAGTGCGTCTTTGTGTAGAAGCTATTTTCTATCAAGCAGTCCGATTGTCACTGGGGTGTTTTGTATGCACTTTGTTCTCCACACTGATCCTGTCCCAGGCAGAAAATAATTACAGTCGGCTCGCGAGCGGAACAGAAGATGGACGACACAGAAAGCAGTCTCGCTTTACAGCTTCAGAGGACGTCACATTGCCCAAGACGACGAAGGGGGGGGGGGGGGGGGG